>JASAMY010000415.1:0-70749 GCA_030248085.1 Paralinhomoeus sp. GSCO2_6
GTGTGTGCGTGTGTGTGTGTGTGTGTGTGTGTGTGTGTGTGTGTGTGTGTGTGTGTGTGTGTGTGTGTGTGTGTGTGTGTGTGTGTGTGTGTGTGTGTGAGGTGAGTGTGTGGGTGAGTGGTGCGTAAGCGGAGTAATGAGCGACCCGGAGATTTGGCATGCAACATAGTGAGCAATGGGCCGCGCAGCTAAGAACGCGACACAGGGCGCGACGCAGAGATTGTGGGCGCAGGGCAATGAAGCTAGCAGAACCAATTGTTGGGTCCGCGTCCGCAGCCTGTCATAAGCGAAACCTAAGCGTCGTAAGAATATGTGAGGTAAGACAAATCGTCTTGTCTACTCCACCCACATAATATACCTACATATATGCTCTTTGATGTTGGGTACACTGATCAACAACGATTGTTTTATTATTTATTGCACGTTGACCGAACAAAATACACGCTTACGACTCCGATCTACCACTATGACCTTACAATTACGACTACGACCGTATTTTTTTAAAAATAAGATACAGGCGGCGACGTATTTTTAAAAAAAAAATACGTGCATTTTTTTGAAAAAAATACGTTTGAAAAAATACGCGCCCAACTCTAATTGGGGGGGGGCTAATAAACTGGAAGGTTCTATGTGCGGGATTTTTGCTGGCGTGAACCCGTTGAGGTGTGGGGGGTAACGAAGTCAAAGGCGTCTATGGAGGGTTCGCAATAATACTAGGCAAAACATATCATAGAGTTTACGGTAGATGATGGCCTGGAGGCGGACCTACAATGCACATGTACATTTATATACGCTCATGCTCCCTTTCATGTTTAAAGGCAGTGATGCAAATTGGTCAGGTTCCGCAAAGGCAGAGCCGTTTATAATTGCATGAGGAAGTGTCGACTAGGCGATGGCCGACTGAATCTCTGACCATAAATACCATCGAACCAAACTTGTCTTCACCTGAGGTTGCACGGATGTATTCGCGTTGCGACTAATCTGTAGCTACATACATGCGTGTCCAGCGTCTAATTGCTTTTGCTGCGTTTAGGGTGCCAGCCTTTGCGACTGAATACTCTACATGAACCTGTGTATTGTTCTGCTTGGGGCATTTGCATTTGCTTGGAGCTACACATAGACTGGCTAGTATAAAGTGACGAGTGACTAGTTTCCTGTGGTTGCATTGATGTGAGGCTATAGCTCAAAATACATACCAACACTATTCCTACGCACTTTGCCCAAAATAAAAATTGGACCCTAAACAGTTCAAACTTCCAATCCTTAACATGAACGGCAGCAGCGTGGACACTGCTCTCATTGAAGACCTCATTGCTGGTGGCAGCCTATTCCTGGTGTCCTGCGCTTGCATCTTGGTCTACGTGGTCATCTGCATTGCCCTGTGGCGTCTCTCGGTCGACCAACCGACCTTTACCTTCTTCCTCAGCAGCGCCGGTACCGATCTCGTGATCATCCTGATCTACGTGCTGCTCGGCTTGAGAATCATGCTGAACCGGTTCACCGAGGACTCGAGTTGGCCTCCAAACTGGTTCATCAGCTGGTCCATGTCGTCGGCGTGGATCGTCCTGGGCAGTCACTACGTCCTCATCGCAATCAATCGATTCTGCGCGCTCGCGTTTTACTCCCGGAAGATAGAGACAATCTTTACGCGGAGGATCACTGTTGGCTGCTGCATCACAGGGTTGTGGGCGGACAGAACAGATGTTGCCCACAGTGCAGTGCAATGTGGGTGTGATATAAAGATGCACGTACCGTAATAGTGGTAATAGTAATTGACACATGTACAAATGCAATGGTGCCAATGTACACCAACGTACCAATGTACCATGTAGCCTGTAACAATGGTGCAGTGTACTGTACGCCCCTGAAATGCTGTGTCATTTCGATGCGTTCAGAGCGCTTTTCAGTTGGGGTTCTCAAGCGTTCACAGTTCCGAACTTGCACTGTAGCTGTATGGCAGTATGGTATGCCAGCTTGTATTGCCACTTGTGCAAAGATACCGTAGGTATGTATGTTCCAAAGGTACCCATCTCCAAATTCTACACAACAGTCTGTCCACTGCCCTCTCTCTGTGCAGCCTGGATAGTCGGCTGTCTCGTGTCTCTATACGAGAACTGGCTGTGCGACGGGGTGGCAGCCACACTGCAACCAGACTTTTATGGTATGATGACCAGCAATGTGACCCATTTCGCCGAGACGGGTGGCCAGGCAATTGCGATCGGTGCCAACCTCTTTTCGTTCACCGGCATGACCAGTGTCTACGGCACCATCTTTCTAATCGTCCTGGGCTCGTCCGAGCACAGGAGGGTGCTTACAGGTAAAGCAGTTGAGCAATGAGCATTTCATTTCGAAATTTGGAATTTAAGGAACGTTTGATGAAAACGTCTTGAGAACGGCAAATAATGAATTTTGTTTTTCGAGTGTTGTTTGTCCAAATTTGTCATAAACAACCAAATTTTTACGTTTCATTTTACAGAGAAAGTGCGCCACGCATGTAATTGTCACAAGCGGCAATCCAAACAAAACCTCGCAAACAGTTCAGGTGGTAGTGGCCAAACCAGTCAGTTCGGGACGGTGCAGCGTCGACTGCTGGTCGTCTCGGTGACGAATGCGGTGTTCTTCGCCGCCATCTGCGTCATGTTCTTCATTCCCAATCTCCTCGAGACCAAGTGGGACATGCTGGTCTTGTTCGACTTCTCCATGGTCTTCAACTCTTTCAGCAACGGCTTCCTGCTGGTCGTGTTCAGCAAACCGGTCAGAAAAGAGGTATGTACATGCAGGGCTTACAGAGTGAATCGGATTTCGTAAATCATCCAACTCCCCCATCTCCAATGAACGCCACTCCTCCGCCCCTCTCCAAATAACGCTACCCTCCAATGAACGCTCCGCTCTAATGAACGCCCAGGGTGGGATGAACAAATAGAATCGCAGGACGTTTATTAGGGGATTTACAGGTATCTGAAGAGGTTCAGAGCGCTTCAATTCCTCCAATTTTAAACTAGCCGGCGCCCTACCAACAAAATGACCTCATCACGTACGATTTCCCCCTCCATAGGACGTATTTTAGATTTTGAGAATGTTCTTAGAGTACCTTGCGTTTGAAGCGGACCCATTAGCGACCACCCCCTCCCACCCTGAAGTCCCTTCCAAACTTCCAGCTCCAGAATGGCAAGGCTGACACGATTATGGCCCATAGGGGCATTAAACGTATTTGGTTTGTACTTTACCGCTAAGGTTGTGATTGTGGTTCAGACGCAGGCTGTGTTTGCCAGCAACAAGAAATGCAAGGGCTGCAAGGACGGGGACCCAACTACGACTACACGACAAAGGACACGCCCTATACAAACAAATTGGTGACCATAAACAAATTGGGAATCTGACAGTCAGCTACAGCTGCACTGAATTCCAAAACGTCACAGTCGTTGGTAGGAGACGTTGCACCAAGTGAAACACGACCCCACTTTACGATGTTTACGATGTGAATGCGCGCGATGCGTGTTTGTGGTACATACTGTTCTGGTGCGGTGCATCGATGGCGCTGTGGTGTTAGCATCATCGAGGCGTAGTGGTGTTGTTTGGTGGTCGCGCGCGTGTATACGAATTTTGATTTTCTCGTTTGGTGGCGAGTGAAAATACTTACAATTAGAGTTGCCCAGGTTTTTTTTTAACCTGTTTTATTTTAAAAAGTTCGGTCTTTTAAAAAACCTTGCTCTCGGTTTTTTTTTCTGTGAAAATTTTTATTTTTTTTATTTTTTGGTAACTTTTTGCTACTTTTGTGGATAATAGGTACGCCAATGTTTGTTTGCAACATGTCGCCCATTGCACAAATATTAGTTATGTCTATGTATTTGCAGTCATACTTCGATAGTTTGATAGCACAACAGCCACCCAGTAGTGAAGCAAAAGTCTTCAAGTGTCTTCAGTGTAGCTGGCAATCGGCCAAAAACAAAAAATATGCGCCACATGCGCAAGTTTCGCTGTAAAGAAACGAGCTGAGCTGCTACATCGTTGAATGCGAAACATTGTCCACATCGTACATGTTGTACATGGTGTACGTGTACACAGTGTACTCTGGTTTATGTTCCTCATGGAGATATGATGTGATGATATGATGTTCCTCTAGACGGGAAGGCGTCATGGAGATAGGTACGGCCTCCTAGCGTTGCCCCCAATCCAAAAACGAAAACAACAACCCTGTTGGCGGCTGTTTGCGCAGTTGGGCTAAGGCGTTGGCTCCAAACCGCAAGGTGCGGGGTTCAATCCCAGCGGCAAGACCCAAAACCCCCCACCCCCCAAAAAAAAACGAAAACAACAACCCGTTTGCCTCTTTTACGCTTTTATTGTAGCACCTCAAAACAACTTGTTTCTTGTCTGTCGCGCTCACTGATCCGTCACGATAACGATATAATGTTTGTTACTTGTGAGGGGGAGGGAGCGTCGTCGGAATGCGCTCCCATAAAATGACAAAAACAAGCGTTGTTATGGAGTCGAAAGTGGAGAACCATGGCCACCGCAAGGGCAGAGTGTTGAAATGGTTACAGTTACACCCAACTGAGTGCCTAGATCAGCTGTACAGTAGAAGAAAATATCCGAATACAGGCATTGATCGAAAGAGTTGAAATGCAACGTCCTCACAGTTCGTTGTTTCAACAACCTTCCCCAGAATAGACAGATAGTGTGGGTGAACGTCGTCTGGTACATGACGCTTCATCCTCTGGCGCTGATGGGCTTACCGTAAACCCTATAATTAGCCCCCCCCGGGTGCTAATTGTTCCGTTCGAGCTCTTGGAGGGTGTATAATTATAGGGGGGGGCTATTTATAGGGGGCTTATAAACTAGAAGTGTCGATGAGTGGGAAGCTTTGTGGGCGGAAAGGCGCGTGGAGGCGATTTTTGAGGGAAAAAGGTACGTTGTACGTTACGGTACGTTGTAACTACGCTTTATACGCACTTTGTCTCTGCTTAGCCTGTAAGTCTTATAGTCTTAAGCTATAAGCCTAAGCTTAAGTCATGCTTGGACAAGTCGGCGCAGAGTTGTACTCCTTGCAGTGGTTGTGTTCTACGCCATGAACGTGCTGGGGGTGACGGCGGGCGCGCACCGTCTCTGGTCGCACAGGAGCTACGTGGCCAACCTTCCCTACAGAGTCATGCTGATGCTATTCAACTGCGTCGCGCTACAGGTGCCTTGGCCATAGAGTTAGTTGGCTTGTCAATGTTTCTATGCACCCGCATGTTCGTCTCGAGTTACCGGTACGTACTGTACAACATCACACACGCACACGCACGCACGCACACACACACACCCACACCCGCACCCACACACACACACACACACACACACACACACACACACACACACACACACACACACACACACACACACACACACACACACACACACACACACACGTTCTTTTTTCAAACTGAGCAAATACCATTTTGCTGCCATCTGCACATTTTCCATAATTCCACGCAAATTGCTTCGCTTGAAACGAATGCTTGACTTGTTCGGCTGATTTGCGCTAGTGTTGGAGCAGATTTGTGCCCTAGGGGGATCTACAGAGTACCTACAACGTACAATTACGTTCATGTTCCCTTCACGTTCAAAGGTAATGACGCAAATTGTTCATGTTCCGCAAAGGCAATTTCGCTTTTAGAAACCATTTATGTACAGTGTGTTTGTCTGAGGAAGTGTCGACTAGACAATGGTCGACTAAATCTCTCACCAAAAATGTGGATCAAACCAAACTTGTCTCCACCTGGATTTGCACAGATGTTGGTACATATTCGCGTTGCGACGAATCTGTAGATACATGTATAGCGTGCGTGTCTAGCTTTAAATTGCATTTGCTGCGTATGTAGGACGTACCTATCACGTGCCAGCCGTTGCGCCTGAACATACATACATAAGTCTGGGGGTATGGGTATGCATATTTGTTGGAACGGTCATTTTGTGCAGTGCTTGGAGCAATATACAGCAGACTGGCTAGAACATTCACTGACGAGTGACTGGTATACTTCCTGAAGCTTGATTTTGATGTAAAGCTATAGCTCAAAATACATGCATTGTCACCTGCTTCGCCTACAATCGCCGATCGAAATTGGAAAACAAAACGGTCCAAACTTACAAACTTTAACATGAACGGCAGCAGCGTGGACATTGCTCTCATTGAAGACCTCATTGCCGGAGGCAGTTTGTTCCTGGTGTCCTGCGCTTGCATCTTGGTCTACGTGGTCATCTGCGTCGCCCTGTGGCGTCTCTCGGTCGACCAACCGACCTTTACCTTCTTCCTCAGCAGCGCCGGTACCGATCTCGTGATCATCCTGATCTACGTGCTGCTCGGCTTGAGAATCATGCTGAACCGGTTCACCGAGGACTCGAGTTGGCCTCCAAACTGGTTCATCAGCTGGTCCATGTCGTCGGCGTGGATCGTCCTGGGCAGTCACTACATCCTCATCGCCATAAATCGATTCTGCGCACTCGCATTCTACACCCGGAAGATAGAGACCATCTTTACGCGGAGGATCACTGTTAGCTGCTGCGTCACAGGGCTGTGGACGGACAGAAGAGTTGTTGTTCAAAGTGCCTCTATACAGTACCTAGTATATGTAATGTTTTTTTTTGAAGTTCGAGACCAAAGTCCCAGGCGAGAGGGGGACCGCATGGGTCCTTGGGTACCTCTGCCTTCTACAATGAGAACAGCGATCAGGGGCACAGTTTTGGCGTGAGCCCCTTGCCCAAGGGGGTTACTGTTATTTGGCGGTCTTGCCACGCTGAGGATTGAACTCCACACCTTGCGGTTTTGAGCCAACGCCTTAGCCCAACTGCGCAAACAGCCGCCATGTTGTATAGTACCTGGTGACCCAGCGCATTAGGACAGAAAACTACGAATGGTGCAGTGACGCAGCGTACGTCACTGAAATGCTGTGTCATTTCGGTGCGTTCCAAGCTTTTTTTAGTTATGTTTCTCAAGCGTTTCGCTGCATTGACTGCTTTTCGCTGCGTTTCTCTAGGTCATGACAGCATGTGTCACTACTTGAGTATGTTCCAATTACTAGGTATTTCCATCTCCAAATTCCAGCAACAGTCCGTCCACTGCCCTCTCTCTGTGCAGCCTGGACCGTCGGCTGCCTCGTGTCTCTATACGAGAACTGGCTCTGTGACGGGGTGGCCGCCACACTGCAACCTGACTTCTACGGATTGATGACCAGCAATGTGACCCATTTCGCCGAGACGGGTGGCCAGGCAATTGCGATCGGTGCCAACCTCTTTTCGTTCACCGGCATGACCAGTGTCTACGGCACCATCTTTCTAATTGTCCTGGGCTCGTCCGAGCACAGGAGGGTGCTTACAGGTAATGCAGTTGAGCAATGAGCATTTCATTTCGAAATTTGGAATTTATGGAACGTTTGATGAAAACGTCTTGAGAACTGCAAATAATGAATTGTGTTTGCGCCTCCCGCATTTTTCGAGTGTTGTTTGTCCAAATTTGTCGTAAACAACCAAATTTTTACGTTTCATTCTGCAGAGAAAGTGCGCCACGCATGTACAGGGTGAATCAAAACTACATGCACCACCCCTAGGGAAATACTGATTGAACGGATTTTGCTGAAATTTAACACAGATGTAGGCCCAACAAAAGTACATGACCAAGTTAAATTTCATGAAAAACGAACAACCGAGCGTCGAGATATGAGCAATCATCCAAGGTACAGTGAAAAATCTTGTCAGTAAAGATTTCGACGAATTGTAGTCACCACTTCACCCGTTTCTTGGCGAATCAGCAGTGGTCGGCCGACGTCGGATCGGTCAGTGATGGCCACGTCATGCAGCTCTCTGTCCCAGTGCTCGGTGATCCATCGTTCAGATTGCTTCGCTTCTGAGCCACCCATTTTCAGGTGATGAAATGTGCACCTACGCCGCGTGCCGTTCGGAAAGTCACTGCAGCCGCTTCATCGACGAGACGCACTTGGGCAGTGTCGTTGACCTTACGTAAGCGCGACATGGCCCTCGACACTCGCTTGAAACAGTTCTTTACCAATCAATGAGAAATTGTTGCCATAAAACACGCAGCAATGTTTTTATGGCAAAACTTCACTGTACCTTAGAAGATAGCTCATAACTCGACACCCAGTTGTTAGTCTTTCATGAAATTTAATTTGGTCATGTATTTTTGTTGGGCCTACATCTATGATGAATTTCAGCTAAATCCGTCCAACCAGTATTTCTCTACGGGTGTGCATATAGTTTTGATACACCCTGTAATTGTCACAAGCGGCAATCCAAACGAAACCTTGCAACCAGTTCAGGTGGCAGTGGCCAGGCCAGTCAGTTCGGGACGGTGCAGCGTCGACTGCTAGTCGTCTCGGTGACGAATGCGGTGTTCTTCGCCGCGATCTGCGCCATGTTCTTTATTCCCAATCTCCTCGAGACCAAGTGGGACATGCTGGTGTTGTTCGACTTCTCCATGGTATTCAACTCCTTCAGCAACGGCTTCTTGCTGGTGATCTTTAGCAAACCGGTCAGAAAAGAGGTACGAAGGGCTCACAGCGTGAATCGGTTTCTGTAAATCCTTTAAAAGACCCCCATCTCCAAATCCAATGAACGCTCCCCTGCTCTCTAATGAACTCCCTCCTCCAATGAATGGGTTGAACAATTAAAATCACCGGGCGTTCAGTATATGTAGACGTTCAGAGCGCTTAAATTCCTCCAAATTCCTCCAATTTCAAACTAGCCCCTTTCCCCTACCAACATAATTACCCCCCTCACCTACGATTCCCCCCCCCCTTAGGGCAACTTTTAGATACTGAGATGTTTTTAGAGTAATTTGAGGTTGATGACTTTTCTAAAAGCGCACCCATTAGCGATCACCCACTCCCACCTCAAATAAAAACATTTCAACTCCCAGCTCCCGAATAGCAAGGTTGACACGATTATGTGCCATGTGTTTGGGTGGGGGGCTATTAAACGTGTCTGCGGTTGCACAGTTGTGTTTGTTGTGTGGGGTTGTGTTTGTGGTTCAGACGCAGGTTGTGTTTGCCAGCAACAAGAAATGCAAGGGCTGCAAGGACGGGGACCCAACTACGACTACACGACAAAGGACACGCCCTATACAAACAAATTGGTGATATAGGTTGCTGGGAATCTGACAGTCAGCTACTGCTGCATTGAATTCTACACATGTCATAGTCGTGGTATGTGTACTAGTATTTGTAGGAGACGTTGCGCCAACTGAAACACGACCTTGTTGTTGTTGTTGGATTTGGGGCGACGCTAGGAGGCCTGTCAATGGCCCATGTAGCCTACCCATCTCCATGACGCCTTCCCGTCTACAGCCGTATAATTAGCCGAAGACTTTCGGAAGAACGCCATCTGTAATCTAGGGCAGCGATGGCACGGTTGATATGACACGACCTTGTAGTGTTCTTCTCTTCCTTCTTACTAGACAGAGAAATAACTACTATAACCGAACTCTCTATTCTCAGTACAATTCGACAGTTGTACGAGTTGTCGGTACTATCACTATGCATCCTGTTTCCGGTCAGTGCGTTATTCGCGTGTCGTCTTCTGCATATACTGCAGACCCCAATTTACACTGAATGTTCTCGATGCGTGGTTGTGGTACTGTCAGGTGGGGTGCGTTGATGGCAATGTTGTGATAACGTCATGGAAGCGTCGAGTGGTGGTGCCTCTTTAATTAATTTCGCTTCTTAGTTAATTAATTTAATTAATTTACGTTTGATTAATTAATTTAATTAATTTGCGTTTTGGTGCGCAAAAAATGTATCCCTTTGCGAATTGCTCTCTATAGTGAGGGTCTTCGTTTTGTGGGCAAGCGTCAAACAAGTGGCTCCACTGGCTAGTGCGCATGCTGTTGTTGGTCCAATCTGCAGAACCCTGAACATCTGCATTGTACTGCATCAGTTCTTACAATCAACGACTTTGTTGTGTCTCTAGCGTCACCAGTCGATCAGTTGCAGCGACTTCGCCTTAGAATTTATGCTTTCTCTGAGCAACGATCTACTCTTTCCCTTTCAGCAGTTGCTTGAACTTCTCGGGTCGAATCTTCATCGAGGCGAACTTGGCGCTCTTGTACAACTCATCGTATGTGTCCGCACTCGGAGCCCAGACAAGACCACTCGCGAATGGTGCAGACTTACAGCTGGCGAAATAGCGTCCCGTTAGCATGCTGACGTGACAGCGGTTGTGCCACCAGCCCCTTTAAAGAGTTTAATCATGTCGCCAAAAAATGATGTCAAATAAAATGCTGACTTGCCCTGTATGGAGTTTAGCGCAATTGGAGCGCATGGCTAAATCAACGTCATGGTCCTTGGCCGTGAACTGCATCTTGTTGTGATAGGTCAAAGCATCCAGACATATTTCGCGATGTGTAGCCTATAGCTTTGGACGGAGTCGTCAATCTAAAGTGCAGCGTTTCTGTAATCAGCACCGCACAGCGACACTTGTTACTATGCACTTCTTTGTCGTCAATTTCTTTCTCTGCGTTCGCATGTGACGGTTGGGACGAGTAAAGCCAAATAAATTTAAAAAAAATAAAAAATAACGCTGCACAGGGTGGTCCTAAAAGTGTTCTCTCGAATCTCGGTTTGGTTTTCGTTACATTCCTTTCGCACCCCCCACATTGGGATACCGCAAACCATATGAATAGCTCCCTGGGGACTAATTGTTTTATTCGGACTGTAGGAGGGGGTGAAATTATAGGGCGGCCAAATATGAACTAATGAACTAGAAGGGTCGATGTATGGGGAGCTTTGTTGGCGTGAAGCGCTTGGAGGTGTTTTTTTTAACGGAGGCAACCCGTTCGCCTCTGCTTGCATTCTACGGCCTAACAAAACAACTTCTTCCTTGCCTGTCGCGTTCCCCGCCTCTCACGATAACGGTTTATGTTTGTATTTGGGAGGGGTGTCGTCGGAATGCGTTCCCATTGTGGGGGGAGGGGATAAAAACGCACAAGCCGTTCGGACACCCCATGCTCGGTGTCCCAAATGGTCTGCTGGCCGTTAAAGCGGGTCTATAGTCTGTGTGGATGCTCATTCTACGCGGTGGTCAGACCGTTCGTTATCTCTCGAAGCGTTGAAAGCACCGCGACCGCCTAGGAACTGACATCACTTCTGTTGTGGGCGGGTTTCGGATTTTCTTTGTAGAAGAAATTGCTTTTGCTAGCTGCTAGTGGCAGAGTTCCAGACACTCGAACCAACATAATGAGAACAACTAATGGTGCTGTGGAATCAAAAGTGCAGGACAATGTCGGGCGAAAGGGAAGGGTGTTGAAATGGTGTCAATATAACCACAACTGAATACCCAACTTGTGCAGTAAAATAAAAGTAAAGATCTGAGTAGGTATCGATCGAAAAAGTTGATACGCTTGATTCTTAATTTCGGAAATTCAAACACCTTCCCCCCAGGCTAGACAGATTGTGTGGGTGAACGTCGTCTGGTACATTACGCTTCATGTTCTGGCGCTGATTGGCCTATACGCTCTCATAACCAGGGCCATGTGGAAGACTTGGGCCTTTGGTGAGTCCACTTTTATGTGCGGGGTTGGGACTCCATTTCTGTGCCAAGTCTGTAGTCATGTATCAGTGGAGGAACGAATGGTTGTATTGACGTACTCTTTTGCTAATATTGAAAAGTTGCTACATTCCTCGCTCTACAACGCACAGCAGGTATAGAATGCGTTTTGCGTATACCGTAAATTTTCCAATAGTGTCACTTGTGAACCACTGTTCCAACCACCGGATACCCGTTGGACAGTTTGGAAGGGGCGCCTAGGGCGCTACTGTTGGGGCCGTTGGGAGGGGGGGGCACTGTAGCAAAAATTAAGCACTGTAACTCCATTTTAAGCACTTTGTCTGTGCTGAGGAGACCAAGTCTTAGCCTTAGCCAACCCTGAATCCTCCAATAGTGCCCCGGGTGCCATTCTTTCACCTCTCCTTAGCCAGGGGCGTTTTTGGAGGATTCACGGAAAGTTTGAATCATGCTTGCACACTAGCCACAATGCAGCACAGCAGCCCATAGGGAGGGAACCCCTTGCAGTGGTCGTGTTCTACGCGATGAACGTGCTGGGCGTGACGGCGGGCGCGCACCGGCTCTGGTCCCACAGAAGCTACGTGGCCAACCTTCCCTACAGAGTCATGCTCATGCTATTCAACTGCGTCGCGCTACAGGTCTCTTGAACGTCGAGTTGCTTTGCCAGTACACCCACCGCCCACATGTTCGTCTCGAGTTACGGACTGTGCACTACCCTTCATTAGGTCCCCTGAGGGAGGTGGCCGCACACACACCACAAGGGGACCGCGAGATTTATTTCTCGGAGTTTCTTCAGTCACATTGGTACAGCTCCATTTTGGGTATTCACCAAAGGGCATTATTACGCTGCGCTTGTGCAAACGTTTATTGCGTTGCACAATCTGCACTCGCAACTCAACGCGCGCAAAGAGCACGCGACCACCATAAAAGCTGCGCGTTTTCTGAGCAGTGCACGCACACCAAAAACTCCCTAGCATTATTTGGTTGTATTCTGATTGAATTTCGCTCACGGTGCATTGCGCATACAGAACGACGTGATCGAGTGGGCTCGCGACCACCGCTGCCATCACAAGTGGTCGGAGACGGACGCGGACCCGCACAACTTCAACCGCGGCCTCTTCTTCTGTCACATGGGATGGCTGCTCGAGCGCAAGCACGCGGACGTCACACGCAAGGGAGCCAGTCTAGACCTCGCCGACCTGCACAGCGACCCTGTGCTCAGGTTCCAGAGGAGGTGGGTGGTGCAAGAATCGCGAATTCTGATTGAAATTACTTACGTACATGAACGCACCGGATATACAAAGAATGTTTCACTGTCAATTCAATTGGTAGAGAGATTCACAACAGGCCCATTGGAACCTCGGTGCACGCGATGCTCAAAACTATGATACAATGTAGAATATATACAGTGGAATGTGGAGTACAAGATACACCATCGTCATCATACATTATCGTCATATAGAGGGATCCACATTGTTGCGTAGTCCATACGTTTGCACGTTAGCTTCAACCTACAACAAACGTATTCACCATTCTAGAGATGCGCAACATGATTTGCATTAGTATATGTATGGTGTGTACCGTACATTGGGCACGAGCACGCATACATATGTCACTATTCAAAATACATACCTACATTTCTAGATTCTATCGTCTGCTGTCACTGACCTGCTGCTTTATTCTGCCCACCTTGTTGCCTGCGGTGCTGTGGGGCGAGTCGGCTACGGTAGCCTTCCTGACGGTGGCGGTATTTCGGTACGTCCTGGTGCTGCACATCACCTGGTGCGTCAACAGCGTCGCCCACTGGCTGGGCAGCCACCCCTACGACGCCAGGATCAATCCCAGTCAGAACTGGATGGTGCGTTGTACGCACGTCATTTGCTTTGTTGAAGTTCTATGGTGGTGTTCTGGATGATGTGCTGGTGTATATTGTCCTGCACTGCATGCAATGTGCACTGTAGTTCGCGTGGCTCTGCAATGTATATATGTACATGGTGCACTGAAAGTTTAAAAATTGGTTCCTCGGAATGGTCATACTAAAAATTTCAAACAAATCACAAAAAATTAAGTTGTTTTTCAATTTAAAAGTATGTTTTAATGTCACCGGGTCGGTCGCCGACTATCGATCGGTCAAACGCACTGGCTAATCAACTAAATGTGTAACCTCTTACATAGAAGTTGAGCACCAAGTGTTGGGCAACGAATCTTACCTTCAACCAACCAACCTGTTACCAACCAATAGTGCCTCCTCCTACAATAACGCCGCCAATGTGCCACTGCGGGTGGCCAAAGGTTGAAATAGTGGTGCCCCAGAAGGTGTAATGTATTTTTGAGAAGTTTGGACCTTGAGTGCCTGTCGAAAGAATGCCAGTGAAAACAGACGTCCCTCTTCGCAGACGTCCCTCTTCGCCATGGGCGAGGGCTGGCACAACTACCACCACGTCTTTCCTTCGGATTACAAGGCGGCCGAGCTACCCTACCTCCTCAACTTCACGACCATGTTCATTGACTTCTTCGCGCTGATTGGCTGGACTTCGGACAGGAAAATGACTGCGGCTAAGGTTAGGGTTTGCGCGTGCGTGCGTGCGTGCGGGAGTGCGTGCGCGCGCGCGCTTGCGTGCGTGCGTGAGTGCGTGCATTCTTGCGTCCGTGCGTGCGTGCGCGTGCGCGTGTGCGTGTGTGTGCGTGCGAGCGAGCTAGCGTGCGTGCGTGCGTGCGTGCGTGAGTGCGTGCATTCTTGCGTCCGTGCGTGCGTGCGCGTGCGCGTGTGCGTGTGTGTGCGTGCGAGCGAGCTAGCGTGCGTGCGTGCGTGCGTGCGTGCGTGCGTGCGTGCGTGCGTGCGTGCGCGCCTCGAAGAATTGGCAAGCTTCAGACGATTGACAACATGAAGAAGCTCCATGGCGAGTGACCGCTTTTGAAGACGCGCTTGATTCCCTCTTCTCAATCTACCTATATATATGCGCAGATTAAAAGAGAGATCTTGACACTCGAGTGATTCTTGCTCTTTATGTACGCTTAATAGTGAGTGCCAACGCACAGATCTAGCGTCACAGATCAGATCAGATCAGATTTACAAGATTCACGGCTCGCCTTTTTGCGCTGTTGAGTTCACACGAGCATGATGTGTCCACGCACACACAAACAAATGACGTGTCTGCCACAACCTTTTACGCAAGCAGTTTGCGCATTCACCTTGCAAATGTCTGGAACGCGAGTGTGTTGTACACGGTTCTGTATAGAGAAGCGTTTTCTATGGTGTTTTTTATACGAGCGTATATGTAGTGTTGACTTCAGGGCGCGATACAATTTTGCCAGATCGAGGTAAACAGCGCGATCGAGGTAAACAGCGCAAACGTTCGGGTAAACAGTGACCTGGCTACAGTAATAAAAGTTTTCGCAGTGCAATGAGAACAACCCCACCCCCCATCATGTAGAGTTGGGAAAATACGTTTTGACTACGGACCGACGTATTTTTTTGAAAAAAATACGGTATTTTTTTGAAAAAATACGTATCTTTTGTATTTTTTAAGAGTACGTATGTACATGTACCATACATCATAGCAAGTCATCAGCGAAGTGTCCAAAGCTTATAAATCGGTACATACAGTAGCTCAAACGTTGTAAAACTGCGCAAGCACGCAAGTGGACGTATAGGAGTGTGCGTGTGTGTGTGTGCGTGTGCGTACGTGTGTGTGTGTGTGTGTGTGTGTGTGTGTGTGTGTGTGTGTGTGTGTGTGTGTGTGTGTGTGTGTGTGTGTGTGTGTGTGTGTGTGTGTGTGTGTGTGTGTGTGTGTGTGTGTGTGTGTGTGTGTGAGGTGGGTGAGTGGTAGGTAAGCTCATTAATGAGCGACCAGGAGATTTGGCATCCAACAAAGTGAGCTAAGAACGCGACACAGGGCGCGATGCAAAAATTGAGGGCGTGAAGAGGAGATAGCAATTGCTAAAGCTAGCAGAACCAATTGTTGGGTCCACGTCCGCTGCGTCCGAAACCTACCGCAAGCGAAACCTAAGCGTCGTAAGAGTAATGTGATGTAAAAAAAATCGTCTTGTGAGAAGTCTACCTACCACACAACTCACATATGCTCTTCAATGTTAGGTACATTGATCAACAACAAATGTTTTATTATCTATTGCAGGTTCATTCAACAAAATACAGGTTTATGACTCCGACTTACTACTATAACCTTACGATTACGACTACGACCGTATTTTTTTAGAATAAGATACAGGCAGCGACGTATTTTTTCAAAAAAATACGTTTATTTTTTCAAAAAAATACGTGTATTTTTTTGAAAAAATACGTTTGAAAAAATACGCGCCCAACTCTACCATCATGCACTCTGGACTCACGCGCTGAAAAGCTCGAAGACAAGCAACTCTGTTTGTCAGTTGATTTCGCTGCTCTGTCCAGGCTTATCACACGGCGGATTCCACTAACGGGGGTACGCCTTGCCTATTTCTACTCTCGAAGAATGTGTCCTTGGTGCGTACGCACACACGAACAGACGCACACACTGGAATTTACAGCGCTTCTCGTAGGGACTGAGAAATACATGTGCATTGGTTGTCGGATCCTCTCCCAGCCAATTTTATTTTGTTGTTGCCTGTCTGGCTAGCTAAGTCTGCGATATTGGCCCCTGTTGTTGATGTTGGTTGTTGTGTGTGTTGGTTGTCGTGTGTGGGGGATTCCGTTCCTCTCAGCCCCCCCCCTCATGGCCCCCCCCCATGTGCCCGGTGGTAGAGCCCCCCCCCAATAGTGCCCCGGGGGTGGGGTATGTTGTCTGTGCCTTTATGGAATATGTGGTGGTATTTATATGTGTATCACACTATTACTACATATAGTATTTAGACTATTAGTGGTAATACCATTAATGTGGCAAGTATAATATAATGTTTTGCAGCGATGCATTCATTAATTTTTAGGTTAAATATAGAGCCCCCCCTCATAGTGCCCCCCTCATAGTGCCCGGTGGGAGGTTGAAAATAGTGCCCCGGGGGCATATTGGAGGATTTAGGTGTTAATCTGCTCCATTCCCTTCGGCTTCCACCATGTGATGTTTTAGATTTGTGTAGTGCCTAATGTTATGAGTGTGGTGCGTGGTGGTGGTGCGTGCGTGCGTGGTGGTGGTGCGTGGTGGTGCGTGGTGTTTTGCGTTGTGCGTGTGTGGTGTTGTGTCAGTGCGTGGTAATGCGTGGTAGTGCGTGTGCATGGGGTTCATAGGGTGTTATTTCTCCCTATTATAATTCAGTCAGTTCCAGTTGCCGATTTTCGTCTTTCCTTATTGAAGCGAGCAAAATCGCATATGTTTTTTTTTGTTGATTTTATAATGGTTTTTCAAAGTGGAGTTGATCAGCTGAATGGAGTGGCTAGAATAGTGGGGTATATCCTTAATCAGGTGTACGCGGCAGCGTACAACCCTAATATGTGAGCACTTCTAATGGGTTTTTATTTTCAGTCGCTTATAACTCTTGATTGCTAGGATTGTGGCAATATAGCTCAAAAGACCGCCTTCTAGACGGATGATGAGCGTCCCCTTTTGGTACTGAGCACATTAAGAGAAATGTCAATGTTAAGTGTGTTTTTTTTCTTTTCACACATTTTTGGGTCGCCCTCTAACGCTGTGTATTTTACGAAATTGGGTACAGTGGTATATAATCGAATTTTTCCCAAGGTAATTCGTTAGGTCTACGATCTAGAGTTATGGCATTTTCATTTTTTCATAGTCTTTATTTTTGCCAAAACCCACAAGAGTAAAAGTCGAAAAAAAGCCGAGTAACCCCATTTTTTATATTCGTGAACAGTTTACAAAGAATGTCTGGGGCGCTTCATACATTTGAAATTCTCCCACATAATGAGATATTGCAACAAAATTTCGGAAATCACAAAAAAGTTTGTCCTATAGGCGCTTCAACTTTGTGATACCGCTGTTTAATAAAAAGTTAATGTCTTGAATAGGTTACTTTCAAAATGGGAGCGCTCATGCCCGTGTCTCTGTCAGCCCTCTTCGAAGGCTTTTTTAGGTTTTTTTCAAAGTTTTTACTATAGACGCTTCAACCGTTCGTCGCAGAGTTGCTTAATAAGTTATTCTTGTAGGTCATTTATGGAGCCTCCGATTTCCATGTTTCAGCTCACAGTGGGTAGCAGGACTTATTTCGGGGGAAGTCTATTTCCAATTCTCATTTTCAAAGGGGGGACTTATTTTTTGAATTGTCATTTCTGGAAGTTTAACTCTCTCTATTTTTACTTCTTTTTCTCTCCAAGTTATTCAAGTATTTCCTCTAAAATAGCTATTTTTAGAGTAGGGAACTTTCCGGTTTTTATGCAAACAATGGCAATTTTTTAGTTTTTTATATTATTTATTAATTAGAAAATCTTAGATTGCATTTTCAAAGAGGGTACAGTTAAAAATTTTAGTTGAGTTCGCTTCCCCCCTTCCCCTTCTACCTAGCTCACCCTCTTCCCCCCTTTTGGAAAATTTATATATTCATTATTTTTCATTTCTAATTTCTAGTTAAAAGAGGGTAAGGGGATATTAAGTCTACCTCTACTTTTTACAGAGTTTTTGAGATACATTTAATAAAGCTTCTTTCTCCACTCCCTCTATCCGCTTATCCATATGATGAGGGTTTTAATCGCTATTTTATCATTCTTTTTTTATTTCAGCTTACCCCCCTTCTCCTCCCCCCAGCTTCTTACTAGTTCTTCTTTTTTTTCTCTTTTTTCTTTTACCATTTGTATTTATAATATATTTATATTCTCCTACTTCCCTTTATTCAAATACTGTATCCACGTAAATTTCCCTCTATCTCTACATACATACTGTATCTAACACCAAACCAAGAGGCATTGATATTCGCCAGGTGTCTGAGGCGATATATTTTCCGCGTGAAACATATTCCGCAACGCAAATATAAGGAACCGATTATGTCGTTGTCCTGTACTTGTGAGTGAGTGGGTGATCATAACAATTCGTGTGTTGTTCAAAGCTCTGTCGGCTTGGGGCAGAAATTGACCGCTTCGCACAGCTCTTGAGGAGGCATGTGATACATGGGAGCCAAGATCCTAAAGGGCAACGACGCGTTCGAGACCGGGTCTCTGCCATACCTGTAACCGGCTCGCCATAGCAAAAAGTGGGGGGGGGTAGCCGACCACTTTTTGACTTATATTGGTACTTTTTGGTCACAAATGGATATAAATAGGCTCTAAATAGTGTTATTTAGCTGTTTTATGGTCATATGACAATGAAAAACACTGAAAAACATCAACATTTGCTCACTTTTACCATTTTCGACATGGTGAAAATCCTTTGGGAAAATTCTGGTGGTCGGGGGGGGGGGAGAGAGTTGAGTGGGTGTTGGAAAAGAGTGGGGCCCCCAAAGCCCCCCCCCCCAGTTACAGGTATGGTCTCTGCGGGGCGGATGGCGAATGGCGCCTCCTCCTCCTCCTCCTCACAAGCCGACGGGCAAGCCGAGTCGTGCAGCGCAGCTCTCCAAATCGAGTTGGTTGTCGGCGTGCTTGGCGCACTTCGCCTTGGCCACCCAGGTGATGCCGTCGGCGCGCTCGTCTCGGTCGAGCGCCCTCAGCTTGCGCAGGAACTGCAGGCACTGTTGACAGTGCTGGCCACTTGCCTGCAAGGTTGCGCTGTTGTTGTTGTTGTTGTTGTTGTTGTTGTTGTTTTCTGTCTATGGAGCCTAACTACCATGTAGCCACGAGGGCCGCCAAAATTTTGGTAGGGATTGTTTTGATAGGGAACCATTGTTTAGTGGAGCCATCAAGCATCGAACCAGGACCGTGCGCGCAAGCGGCTGATTCTCTGCCCACTCTGCCCTTTTGCACGCGCTGCACTGACGTAGGATGTCGCTCGGAACATGGTGTCATTGGGTCCTGATGGCGATGGTGACTCACGATGGGTGTCTTACAGAAGGGCGCCGTGCACTCGCAGCTGTTGGGCAGCTTGGCGCAGAGCAGCGCCGGCTCGGCGTCCTGCGTGACGAAGCGGCCGAACGCGTCGATCCCGTTGGCGGCGAGCGCGAGACAGGAAGCCTCGACGTCGGGCAGGTAGGCGCAGAACCTCCGCAGGGTCCGTTTGGCGGCCACGACGCGCTGGGGGTCGTTCTTGAGCTCTTCGCGAGCCTTTACAATCATTGCTTGGCAGCGCTCGCAGCGGTTCTCCGACTCCATCAACTGGAACGGAAGCGGGCACTTTCAGTTTCCTTTCATCTTCGGCATTTTTCATACACTGTAAACCATCTATGACATCCCTATCTATGACTTTCTACGCACGCACGCACGCACGCACGCACGTACGCACGCACGCACGCACGCACGCACGCGCGCGCGCACGCACGCACGCACGCACGCGCGCGCACGCACGCACGCACGCACCACATTATCCAGGAGGAGCCACATTTCATAAACAAATTGTCATTGGCCACAAAGTTCCCAATACATTGACCATTTCAATTTGTTTCCTCCCCACCCCCCATTTCCCTTAAAACTGTTACAACTCTTCAAATTGTCCCTCCTACATATGGCCAGAAAGAAATTGTACAGCTCACATGTAGCTATGCAGAGGGTTTAAGGCATGGGTACGCTTTGAAAAGTTGAGGAAAAAGTGGTGCATGGCGCGATGGGAATTGAACCTACGTCTCTGGATTACCGGTCCAGTGTGCTACCGTTACACCATATGTACGCGCACGCCAAATCCTTACAATATTCGAAATGAGAAGGCAAAGACATGCTTTCGGTATGGGCTACGTATACGGTACGTTTACGCTGTTGGAAATTCGGGCAATGCCCACCATGGCCGTGAACTCCTTCACTCCCTCGAAGTCGGC
Organism: Paralinhomoeus sp. GSCO2_6; assembly: GCA_030248085.1. Lineage (NCBI taxonomy): Eukaryota > Metazoa > Nematoda > Chromadorea > Monhysterida > Linhomoeidae > Paralinhomoeus > Paralinhomoeus sp. GSCO2_6. The sequence continues at coordinate 20,389 of JASAMY010000415.1, forward strand.
AGCCGCTTCGGCGCAGCCCAGCACGATCGCAACGACCAACACGTAATTCACCATGTTGCTTCTGGAGATCTTTCTAAAGGGTTCTTTTAACAACCTACTGTAAATTCTCCTCTCTTCAATAGTGCCCCTTTACTAATAGCGCCCGGATAGGCTGTACAATACGGCGCCAGGTATTATTGGAAAATTTACGGTAGAAAAGTTTGAAACTGAAAATGTACATAACGGTCGAGATACAGAGGCAGTCAATATAGACTACCAGGTACTAATGATACCTACGTTAGTTCTGAGGCTCACCGTGTGACCAACAAGACTTTCAGCTACCACACCGCGGACTCTTTTTGACGGTTTCCTTAAATCGCGAGTACAAGCATATTTAAAAGCAAAGCATCTTGAAAAGGCGCACGACCATGACTCGCCGCTGAAATGGCTACCTACATAGATTAACAATAAGTGGCTGAATGCACGAATCACTGGGTTTACAAAGACAGCTAAAAGGCTACCTAACTTGTCCTATTGACAACTGTGACAAGGGAGCGTCTATTTTTTTTTTCACAGGACAATGGTTCAATGGAATAACAAAGATCAAATGACGAATAAAGTCTTTTATGCAACACCGCTGTATTCAAACACAGAGTGAACAATTGCCCAAAGGCCGCGCTGCGTTTTGGCTCCATCATCGCAGGCCGCAATTCTCAAGCGACTGATGACACCAAAACAGGTGGCTCACTGCTCTTGACCGAGAACGCAGAGATGTAATGTTGGATCGTTGGGGGGTGGGGAAGTTGGCTGCACTCGCTTCACAGAACGACACGCCAGCTGGGGTCCACTGGTTGAACATGTAGCAGCTGTTGACTGGCAGGCTTCGCTCGGGCTCGGTAGCGATTGTGATGGACTCTTTGATCTTCCTTCGGAGCATCCTGCGGCTCCCGCATAAGCGCCCCCCCCCCCCCCCCCCCCCCCCCACACACATTTTTTTTTTCATATTGGGGGCCGCAATATTTTTTTTTGTTTGTTGTTTTTTTTTTAAATAATTATTTTTTTTTTAAAAAATACCCAAAAAAAAACCCCCAATCTCTCCTCTTCGCGTCGCCTTTTTTTTACTCGCGCTTCCCTGTGTGCCGCACGCACGCACGCACGCACGCACGCACGCACGCACGCCGCCGCACGCACGCCGCCGCCGCCGCACGCCGCCGCCGCACGCACGCAAGCACGCCCCCACGCACACACACACACACACACACACACACTTGCAAGGCATGTTCACATAATTGAATACCAAACACCCCCCCCCCCCCCCCCCACACACACACTGCAGGCATAATACTGCGGCCAACTAGAATAAGAATGCTTTAGTTATTTTTAACGCGCGATTGAAGCATTGACAGGGACGTTTTTTTCGCGGATATTTGAACGTTGAATGAATGTAAGAATGTTTGTTTTTGAATGTAAAAAAATCAATCGATCACTCAATCAATAAAAAAAGTACGTCGGCCAAAGTCAAAATTCAATCAAACGTGCGTGTGTGCGCGCGTGCGTGCGTGCGTGCTTGCGCTTGTAAGTTGTTTGCGTTTGTTGGTTGTGTTGTGACTACTCGCGCTTCACTGTGTGCCGAAAAATAGGCATTGCGGGTTGCGATTGCGATTGCACGCACACAGTACCAAGGCGTTGTAAAATAAATTCAATAGAAAATGTTGTTGAACCCCTAAAAAGAAGAAGCATAAAATCGGAACATCCGATATGTACGGTTTACCTAGCCAGTTGTACAGTTTACCTATGTATCCAGACAAGTCGTAACGATGGCGAGACGGCATAAACTTTCACGACTGGGTAACAAAGCCTTGTTTGCCGCGCGCACTTTTGCTGCCTTTTGGCTTTCGCACGTACACAGCCTTTGGCACGTGTTCTAGTGCAGTGTTTTCACTGGGACTTCTTACCCACTGACGCAACCAGTGGGTCATCTGACGCCCCTTCAATCAAGTTGAAAGGTCCGGCACGCTTCCTAACACCACGTTGTACACTACACTGTACATCGCGCGCGAAACGTCCACGCAACAACACACGAAAATGCAAATGCAAAATGCAGAGAAAAGTCGTTGGAAGCCACTGCATTTTATTTCTAGATTTCCGCATCCAAGCCGATAAATTGTATGCACTGCCCACATTTCGCGTACCCTCACATATCGGCTTCCTTACTGGAATACGCCTACGGCCTCCGCCCTATTGCGCTGGTGAGCTGTTCGTGTGTACGTACGCACACGTCTATAGGGCATTGGTTCGCTCGTGCGATCCTCCTACACAACGTTTTCGTACGATTTATGTGCGAGCATCGCATCGATCGCAGTAAAAACGAAGACATTCCCCGACTAGGCTCACCAAGCCGGTCTGGTCTCGCCTATTGCGTCAGAAACGTAGACGTCTCTCTCGATCACGACTGCTGCAATTCACTCGCAAGGTTGCTCGCGGATTGCATCAGAAAAACTGGAGTTGAATCAGATGGCGTAGGCTCCGTTTACAGTACACGTTTATTTTGGGGTGGATTGGCATTCGAAAAGTGTTCGACTTTGGTTTGGCAAGCCGCTTTGTCGACAAGGCGGATTACTGACACCATGAGAACAGGATGCCTGTCATATGACGGCATGATCGAGTTGCGCCCTAATAGGCCTCGCTGCGTTCTATGGAAAATCGATAACACGTCTCGCATTATTTGGAGACTACGGTATCGACGCCCCCTTTCCAGCCAGCGTCGCTCAGACGTCGTCGCGTAAGCGGAGGAGAGGGCGGAGGCACGCGCGCGTGCGTAAATGCCACGTCGTCGGCGAGACGCGACACTCCTCGCTGTCGTCTGCGTTCGCTTTTTGTTGACTTTCAACCGAGCTGTTTGGCAAGGCTCGTCAACAGGTGTTCTAGCCGAAAAGATGGGACCGAACCCCGCGTCTCCGACGCTCGAAACCAACAACAACGGCGCAGCGTTCTTCGAACAAAACCACACAGAGCCTACCATATGGATCTTTGGCTATGGGTCCCTCATGTGGTTCCCAGGCTTCGAGTATGATGAGAGCCACAAGGCCTACCTAGAGGGCTACTCCAGACGGTTCTATCAAGGCAACAGCTTTCACAGGGGCACCAAAGACAAGGTGAATTCATTCGTTGTTGTTGTGTACGACTTGTACGTACTGGTATTGTATGACACGCAGAAATGTTATGCTGTCAGTTTAAAAACTTGGCCGAAACATTGGGCCCTATTTCCGCACTCTAGTCGCTCTAGCATCCTATACAGCAATTAACTTAGCCTCCCTATAAATTATACTATTTATGCCCCTATAATTACACCCTCTCTAGACCACTTTGAGTTTATTAGCCCACCTTACTGGTATTTTATTGGCTCTATTAGCTGCTCAACAAAATAATGTGTTATTGGTTCTGTCAGCAACGCTCATCCTCGTGTGCCGCATCCCACCTTTTCTTTCCGTTTTGCAGCCGGGTCGCGTGGCGACGATCATGCCCTGCTCGGAGTCGCTGACGTGCGGCCTCGTCTTCAAGGTGTCCGGGGCGCAGCGGGTGCGCCGGGCGCTGTCCCACCTGCACGAGCGCGAGATACAGAACGGCTACAAGTGGCTCTCGGTGCGGGTCAGCAGCGCCCAGGGCCGGCGCTTCTCGGTCGCCGCCCTGACCGTGGGCACGTCTCCCGGCAACCCGCACTACATGGGCGAGTCGGACGTGGAGGAGATGGCCAGGGAGATCGCCGAGGCGGCCGGCAGAGCTGGGACCTGCAGAGAGTATCTGTTCCGCTGCGCCGAGCGGATTAGGGAGCTGTTCCCGCGGCACGACGACGAGCACCTTTTCGGCCTCGAGAGCCGCGTTAAGAAGCTGACCGCCGGCCAATCGTGGCGACTGGAGGAGTGAACGACTCTGTCTGTATAGAAGCCGAGAGCAAGGGAGCTGGTTGATAATAGCCCCGCGTAATAGTATCGTCCACAATAAAACTGTTAATAATTTACAATAATTTTTCAAAATTTGATTACCTGCGCTCCATCCAAGCTACATTGATCCAAACACAATCTAGAATAAAACTTAAATTGCAAGTAAAACACTTTTTTGTCCATAGCTTTGGAGAGTTGCTTCTTTGTAACATTTTTGGAACTGGGATCACTTGCGCGATCGATCCAAACACAATCAATCACGGTGTGTGGCTACTATTGAATAGCTCCCGAACCATAGCCCTGTCCCGATAAGCTTTACACTAGGCATTTCCGGTGTTTAATGAAAGGATGATCTGCTTGCTTGTATATCGGTCTGTCACTGCTGAACTCCCGATCCTTCCCTGTGCCGGTTCTACAGTGATGATGACGTGTTGCCTTGCTTGCTTTCGATTCACTTATGTACATGTCATTTTAGTTAATTAATTGCCAATAGGTACAAGTGGAACACTGCCACTGTACTGACTTCTATGCGTCTTTGCACCCTGTCGATCAGTGGTATAAGAAGAAAACGATTCGGCAAAGAGAATGGTGTGTACTGTGTTGCGTAGCATAGGGTAGGCATGCGTCTGTACCCTGTAGGAATTGTTGTTGTTGTTGGATTAGGGGCAACGCTAGGAGGCCGTCAATGGCCCATATAGCATACCCATATCCATGTCTAGGGCGTATCCAGCATACCCATAGTAACCGACGCCTCCCTAGGGCCGCACAATTAGCCAAAGACCTAATGCAAATCTGTAGGAAGGCGCATCTGTGCTGCATTTCGTTGGCAAAGTCCATTAGCAACGGGGAAATGCATAGCAGATTCCATTGGAGCGAGCGGTGCTTACTGGAAACGTTATTGCGAAGCGGTTCGTTTAGCAAAGACAGTCTGGTAACCTGTGATGAAGCTGTTTCAGCTGCTGTTGTAAGGCTCTTATGCAACACTTGAGCGTGCCGTACACAATTTGAGTCACATGACTTTGGATTATTAATTTACTAGAATTCGAGCACACTGCTGTATATGTACATGCAAACGAAAAACTGGACTCTAAAATGGCGCACGCTCCGGCACGAGGCACGTTCGCGGCAAGCGCGTTTTGAAACAAGCGATGTTTGCATAACCCGATCATATGGATTTCCCGACCAAACTGTGCCGAATCGATGCAATCGTGGTAGTGATGCACAACTAAGCAAAGTATAAATCAACCCTTACGGGGGGGGGGGGGCGGAACGCGTGGTGTGACACTGTGGATCACCTTTGCTTGCCACGCCGCAGTGTCACTGCCAGCGCTAACGAATAGTCGTCTATCACATTCTCTGCTCGAGCTTGCAACGATAGGATTTCGCAGTGGGATGCGAGGGACGGCGTGGCTCAAGAGGAGGGAACGCTTCGAAGGGCACTTTGGAGAGGGAGAACTGCCGGAGGGTGTTGGCGAAGACGAGCAGCAGCTCCATCCGAGCCAGACTCTCACCGAGGCACGAGCGCTTGCCCACCGAGAACGGCACCAACGCCTCCATCTGTACGGAATGAAATGTCAGATTGTGAAATGCCGTAAATACCGCGAACTCTCAATTAGCCCGCCAATTAGCACCCCCCCTAAGATTATACACTGAACTATTATTAATGAACGCCCAGGGAAGAGGGTGGGTTGGAAAAATGAAAGCCCAGGGCGTTCATTGGGGGATTTTCGGTACACTGGTAAGAGTTACCGTAAATCCTCCAATAGCGCTCCCGGGGCACTATTATTTCGACCTCTCCTTACCCCGGCACTATTGGAGGGAGGGGAGGGCTTCTATACTGTCAACCTGAAAATTTTGAATGGTAATGCTAATTTTGCAGTTAAAACTGCCGATTTTTAGTGATTTTGATTACTTTTGGAATATTTAATGGTTGAATTACCGCTACTAGTTGATGGCACGTACTATTTAATGGTTAGTAGTGGTGTGTATACACCATATAAATGTACTACCACTTTATTTTTGCCCATAAAAGGCACATGGCATAACATACCCCTTAGCGCCCCCCCCCCCCTGTTGGCGCCCCGCGGGGGGGGGGGGGGGTCTGTACTTTCGACCTTGCAATACCCGTGGGCACTATTGGAGGGGAGGGCTTCTGTTGTAGGATTTACGGTATGAATGTCAACGTGTCTACCGCTTTGGTGTCCAAGAGCCCTTCAGAAGTCAGGAATCTGTCTGGTCTAAACTTTTCTGGCTCCGGAAACAGTTTCGGATCCGTCATGACTGCTGAAATCTGAGGCACCACAGTGCTTCCCTTCTTGATGTGGTGGCCCATAATTGTGACATCAGCTGTCGTCTTTCGGAACAGATTGAACTTTAGTAGATTGATGCATCGCTGTAGTTCCTGCAATGATTTTTTGAAAGGGTGAGCACATACTGTAAACGCAAAAAATGTACCCCCCCCTCTTTTAGCCCCTTCCCTAGACTACTTTCAATTTATTGGCACCCACTCACTAATACTTAAAAAAAATTGTCATGTCTGGGTGTATGTATGGTCGCGTATGTGCATGCAATGTGTAAGTGAGAGTGCGTGTGAGCGTGTTAGAAAGTGCGTAGTGTATTTTTCCCTAAAAAAACCTCCACGCACTCCGGGCCAACAAAGCCCTGGGGATTGGGGGGGGGCAATAAACTGTCTAACTAATTAATTATCTTTAAATGGCCCTCCCCCCTACCATTCCCCCTATAATTACACGCCCTCCTCCTACGAACGCCCTCCTCCTACGGCTCGAACAAAACAATTTGCTCCGTGGGCAAATTATAGGGTTTACAGTATGTGTCACAGTGCAGCTCTGCACCACACCTGGATGGTCGCGTAGGTGTAGGGCAGCCGATTCTTGTGTTCCATGCGGACCTCAGTCTCTCTGCCGATAGTCTGATCGATTTCTGTCTGGATCTTCTGCTGCACCTCGGGATAGTGGATCATGTAGAGGAACATCCAGTGCAACGTCGTGACCGTCGTGTCGAATCCAGCAAGCCAGATGTCAAAGACTAGACCGGCAAGTTGCTCGTCACTGAATATAGGCGAATTGACACTATTTCGGCTACCACGTCACCTACCGTTCCATTGTATGTAGGTGCATACGTACCGCTAATCCATCAATTGAGGCTGGGCGGCCTGGGCAGTTGGGGCCCCTGTGCGTTCATTAGAGAGTGGGCGTTTATTTGTTCAACTAATCATCAGCTTTCGTTGGAGGGGGGAGGGGTCTTTGAAGGATTCACGCTAGTACAATACAAATTACAATTTTTCTATTCAGTGTGGTACATACATGTCTGTTTACAAGACAAACGACTCATTTCTTGTACAGGGTGCTGGAGGGTTATCCCGCCAACTTTAAAAATTAATACCTCATGCTAGGAAGCGAATTTTTCTTATGCGGTTTGTTGCATTCGAACGACAATACGATGGCAATTTTTAAGTGATTATTTTTACGATGACAATCAGCGAGACCCATAAAAGAAAATTGTATTACTGTGCAATTTGATTTTAAGCAACTTTGGTCTCTTTCTTTAGCAATCCAATTCGAAAGTCAAAAGACCGAATAAAAAATGGAAGGTTTTTCTTCAAAGGAGCTTGCTAAACTGGCGATTTCGCTAATGTTTCGACATAAAAATTGCCATCGCATTGTCGTTCGAATGCAACAAACCGCATCAAAAAATTCGGTCCCTACCGGTATTGAGTTATTAATTTTTAAAGTTGGCGGGGTAACCCTGCCACACCCTGCACACACATCAAGGACAATACAATTTGCATTGAACTGTCAATTCTGTTTTTGAAAACCTTATTACCTGAAGTATTTGGCATGAGCTGCAGAAGGGTCTAAATGGAACAAGAAATTGTAACTGATCGGCAAATGTAGTCTGGTACTGTACACTGCAGCATACAGTATACCGTAAAACCTATAATTAGCGCCCCTCCTCCATGATAAGCGTCTCCACATGATACAATGGTTTTCCTTAATAAATCCTTAAAAAATATTCCTTAAAAAATAAAAAATCTGTAAAAACAAGCGTGTGAGAGGGTATGAGCGCGCAAACGTGAACGTATCGCCAATCGCCAATCGCCAATCGCCTCCATGAGTTTTGCGCCAAAAAAGCTCTCCAAAAATGCTTTCAGAGCCCCCCCCCCCCCCATACAGAATAAGCTACTTTGCTCTCAATTATCTACATGTACTTCCTATACGGAACTTCCCGAATAAAACCAATTTGAGTTTCAGTATTGAGCATTTTGATGCGAATCCAACAATATTGCATACCTAAATTGTCAGCAAATGCAAGACTAGCCTTTTTGCAGTTTGTTCCTTTCCTGCAAGTACGCCTGGACGAGCGAGATCGGCTCCGAGTCGGTCTCGGGCTCCTTCATTGCCTCCTGGATTTGCTCTCGGAATCGGCCGAGCGTCTTTGCCTTGAGCCGTTTCCAAAACACTGACTAAGAATAAGTATAAGTAATAAGAATAAGTAAGAGTGGTTAGATTGGTCTGTCATTTTTGTTGACAAAATGTAATCAGAATGTCAAATTAGTTGCCGCTTAGCAAAGTCCGACCCTTGCTAAGCACACTCGTACTAAATGCTAGATGAACTAATCGCTTACTGCGACTTTTGGGATAGAGGAAGTGTTTGGTTAAGTTAGACTACCTACCGTAAGTCGTTGTTGTTGTTGGATTTGGGGCGACGCTAGGAGGCCGTCAATGGCCCATGTAGCCTTCTCCATGACGCCTTCCCGTCTACAGCCGTACAATTAGCGGAAGACTTTCGGAAGAACGCCATCTGTAATCTAGGGCAGCGATGGCACGAGCAAATCCATGGAAAGGGAAGTATGTAGGTCGTTAGTAAGCGTTTAGTAAGACTTTTGGAAACGGCTCCTTGAGGTCGTCGAGCGCGTGGAAGACGGCGTCGAAGACGTACGGGACGTATCGGACGACGCGTAACTCGATGAACAGCAGCCGCCAGTCGTTGCCGGCCTTGTCGACGAGGTAGTCGAAGCTGTCCTTGATCTCGTTCACCGCCTTGCCGTCCTAACCAATTTTAGGAGAAGACATGGGACTGTTCGAAAACCTCGCAAAATTCTGAGTTCGGGTGCTATTTTCAAGACAATTGTAGTAGCAACTGTGTGCCCCCCCCCAATTTGCACAGCATCATTCAAGAGCTCCCCCCGCCCCCCCCCCCAAAAAAGGAATACCCGACAAAAAAACAGTCATTTGTCGCCATGTGTGTGTGTGTGTGTGTGCGTGCGTGCGTGTGTGCGTGCGTGCGTGCGTGCGTGTGTGTGTGTGTGTGTGTGTGTGTGTGCGCGCGTGTGCGCGTGTGCGTGCGTGCGTGCAACGCACGTCGTCGAATCTGTAGCCAAAGACGACGTGGTTGATGACGTTGCCCACGCATCCCTGGATGACGGGAAACGGATCGATCGTTCCGTCGTCGGCCGACTGTGCGAGGAGATGCGCGCTCATGTGCCGGATTTCGTCCAATATGTACTCCTCCATCAGAGACTTGCCTAAATGCAGCTACAGGTAATGATTCTGATTTAAAAAAAAAATCAAAAAAGCTATTCTATTTGGCGGAATCCCAACGCACCTTGGAGTCGTAGACAATGTTGGATATTGGGGAATGACCAAGCCAAGCGCAAACATCACAGCATCACACGGCGTTCTTTTCCCGCGAGGAAAGGTGGGCACGCATTTCGGGCCGAAGCCCCGGAGCCGCCCGACAACGTGGGCAACGAGAGCGTTGACCCTTCCGTTCAAGGGGATTACCTAAGTGACCTCGGTGAAAGGGAGTTGAACCCACGAGAACTCTGAGCACCACTGAGCTATATACGTACACATAGGTACTCGCTCTCTTCGCTCTCAAACCTATACTCGCTCGCAAAACAAAGCGACGTTCGATTGTTGCCAGGTTATTTAAAATCTCGGCATGAGGCGGGGTGCTCCGAGATTATCCTCTTTGGTGAGAGGAAAAAACAATGGAGGGAGAGGAGGTCCCAGAAGAAAACACTTAAAAAAAAAAAACTTTTCGAAAAGAGGAAGCAACGACGACGCACCGAAGCCGAGGTCGCGAAGCGCGTGAAGAGCGAAGCGTCGCTGCACTCTCCACTTCTCTCCCTCCACCGCAATGATGCCGTGGTTTCCGCCTGAAGAAGAGCGCTCGCCGTGTCCTCAAGAGCGCTGCGAAGGCCTGGACTGGACCTGTTAGATAGTCGCGGGAGCGCGACTGCACCCGTCCCGTGTAGGCGTCGCCGTTCTTGACGACGGTATCCTTGATGAGCTGCCAGTCGTTGAGCATCACCATGTCGTCGCCGCCGTTCCTCAGCGTGTAGACGGCTCCGTAGCGCTGGACGTATTCGCCCAGCACCTCGCCGACACTGCGCTTCATAAAGGCCCACATCGAGCCAATGACAGGGATGGGCATCGGGCCGGCAGGGAGGCCGCGCCGACTCCACCAGCAATAGTGCAGTGCGTAGAGCGCCAACGCGCCCAGAAGCGCGTACGCGACGAGAATAAGCATCTTTCCAGAGCACTCTTGCAGACTGCAGCTATCTCCAGAACTGCTCGGTATTTATGTTCGGTGGTGAGTCATCTCCTCTTTTATATCAAGTTGTACTCAATGAGGAGCCTCTATAAGACTCTATATAGTTGGAATGGCACTTGCTAAGCCACTATTGAGTCCATCAGTTGGAAATACACGCACCGATAACGCGCGCTGACAACACTGAGTCACATCTGACGTCTAATCGTGGAGCGTGCGCACTCAGTTTTCGCATGCACATGCATGTGATGTGATGCATGTGAAGTTCAGCACAACTACGGTTCCATTCCATTAAAACGTTTTTCTTTACATGTCATCCCATTACAATTCCATCCACAATCTTAAATGTAGGCACAGCGTCGAGTATTGCTCTTTGTCAGCAAATGTTTCCTCAAGCAGTTGAACCTTCCGCCTTCTTTGCCATTCAGCGAGTGTGAGTCTTCAACTGGGGAAATAAATAATTTGTGAATCAGTGTTTTGTGAAAATTTGAAAATTTGAAAATTTGTGAATCGCACTTTTCGGCCGCGCGCGGACTTTTATAGAGTTGTTTCACGAGATGCCTAAATGCGCTGTTCTACTGAATTGTTCTACTACATACTCGAGAGTACTTGCATGTTCGCCGAGACCGAAACTTTCTAACGCCTCTCACTGGAAGCAATGCAGTCAGGTTTGAACTGCGGTGTGTGCGTGCTTGCGAAGAGCGCTCCAACTCTGATGGTTTCAAACTCGGCGCTGTAGAGTTCTGGGTTTGAGTGGGAACAGCACCGTAGCTTCGGCGTGGTCCGTCGGTGGTCGCAAGCAAAATTGTTTGTGCAAGCAGTTTGCGAACCAAAAATCCAGCACTCAGTCTGTGGTGAGTACTTTAGCTCAGTCATGGTAGCTGGCGCTTGTCGTTATCAGTGCACGAAGCTCCGGCCGTAGGGCGTTTACCCTGCTTGTCATTTCATCACTTAGCTTCGACCATGCGTGCTTAGAAGACCTCCTGGAGAAACGTGTGACATTGGTGATGCGCTATTCCGATTTCGGTAAAGCAAAGCAGATTCCTCTTGCCAGGTGTTCTGAATAGGTAGTTATCTGGAGAAAATTACAAGCCGATCCATCAGGTGGCGCAAGACACACATATGTATCCAGATTTTTGATTGGGATTACGCAAATCACCCTGTAAAAGATACTGCACAACGTCGAAACTGACGCAGAAGCAGGTTGACTCTACGTTATGGATGCAGCCAGCCCATTTTGGGGGCCAACAAACCCATAGTGTCGGCACAATGTGTTTCTAAAACCCATTTTGCAGCAAAACCATTTTCTCACGTCACTGGCTTTCGGATCTTCAGAAGCGAGCAGCTGGCTGAAACACGTTCACCAAACAAATTTCGGGTTGCGATGACTTTGTGCCCAAATGCCAACATATCATATTTTAATTACATATGTTACAATTGGAGCGCGTCTCGCGACAACTGCATTTCACTTGCACCGCAGCTGCTGCTCCGCTCCACTGCGCAGCTTGCAGCTGCGAGACACATTGCTTAGACGCTGGATACACATTAATTAATCGGCATGAATGTTGGCCAGCAGGTTGCGAGCATTCCGCCGGCCGGCTTCACACCACCTTTTCAGCTAATGGACAACTCAAAAGTACAGTGTGCAATGGGTGGATCGAAATTCATGGTCACGTCATTTATGGGTGACCCAAAGTTGAACAAGAGCCTTATCAGCGCGTGAACGTCCAGCTGTCGCACCTGCACGTGCACCTTTAGATTCCTTGTTTCATTCGAGCTCTAGGAGGGTGTACAGTTATAGGGGGCTTATAAACTGGAAGTGTCGATGTGTGAGAAGCTTTGTGGGCGGAAAGGCGCGTGGAGGCGATAGACATACGCGACCATACATAACTTACACCCAGTCATGGAAAATTTTGCCTTTCAGACGATGGTTCTCCCTCTCCAAAGTGCCCTTTGAAGCGCTCCCTCCGCTCGAGTCGCGCAGCCTCGCGAGCCCAACTGCGAAATCGTATCGCTGCAAGTTCGATGCAAGAAGGTGATGGACCGAGACGTCGAGAGTGCCACGATGAAGCACACAGAATCCTAGGTGTTTATTGGGTTGATAGAGTTTCGCCAAATTGGTTGTTACAGTAGAGTGCCCCAAAACAAATTTTCGGACACAATTTCGCGTGACACTTGAAAGTTGTGTGGGCCTGTCCTTCAAAACATAAATTTGCTGCACGTAATGTGTATACATATATGTACCTTGTGTATTCAATGATGTTGTTGAAGCAGCAATGACAAATTCCGCTGCTTGCAATTGGTTGTAAATGCTTGTAACAATAAAAACATCCCGCATACATCCTGTAGGAGAAACATTTTCATGCAGGGGGATTTTATATGAATATTTTCCCGATGTAAACACTTTCATGGGGAAAATTTCCATATGACACTGATCAGTGGCCTGAAGGCTAACGCTAAGTTACAGTTTGGCCTCAGTTTCCTAAAATTGCCGACAATTGCCTTGACCGGCCAACAGATTTAGTGGTCGCCGCCGACTAGCGGCCGCCTCTGTTGTCTACGGACACGTGTCAGCTAGGGGACATGTTTAGTGTAAACTGAGTGCGTCACATCATGTGTGACTCACATCATCATCAAATCACATCACTCACTATAGGTGACTCAAAGCAGACGAAGCTAAGGCACTACTTGTATAGGGTAGGTACGTATTTATCAGCGGTGGTGCGCGAAATTTATCAGCGCGTGAAGGTCCAGCTGCCGCACGTGCACGTGCACCTTTAGATGGTTTTGGCACGTGGCATTTTTGCAAACGAACTGGTTTTGTAAAGGGTAAAGAAGCTGACTCAGTACGCAGCGTGAATACCCAACAGTTCTGCTGCGAGCTGGTAGTCGGCAGGCGAGAGCATACATGTAACTGGGGTGGGGGTTGGGGGGCGGGGGGTTACCACCCACCCACTCCAAAGTTTACCCCTCCCCAGCCCCCACCCAACCCTTCCCCCCTGAATTTTTCTGAAGTTTTCCAACTTGTCTACAACTATAAAAGGTTTTTCATCTTTTTCAGTGTTTTTTTACCCTAAAACAGCTAAATAACGCTATTTATAGCCTCTTTTGACCAATTTTTGACCAAAAAGTGCTTCTTTTGACACTACTTTGGTACACTTTTAAACCCTCTGACACTACCCTCCCCCTTCAAATCCGCTTACCCCCACCTCCACCCCCCCCCCCCCCCAGAATTCTCTCTGACCCTCCCCCCACTTCAAAAACCCGGTTACATGTATGGGCGAGAGTTCTCTGGAAGCTGGAAAAATGCTGATGCTAGTCGCGTACGCGGTGGTGGGAGCGCTGTCGCTCTACCTGCTGAATTATTGCTGGTGGAGTCGGCGCGGCCTGCCGCCCGGCCCACTGCCCATCCCGGTCCTCGGCTCCACGTGGCTCCTCATGAGGCGCAGTATCGACGAGGTTTTTTCCTTTTTTTTTGAGGGTTTTGAGACCGATGGCTCAGGCGAGAGTCCTCGGTCACCTCTGCCTTCTACAAGACCGATCGTCGTCTCAATGAGAACTGCGATCAGGGGCACTGCTTTTCTTCTTGCGTTGGCCCCTTGTCAAAGGGGTTACTGTTTCTGTGCAGTCCTGTTTTCTGTGCAGAGGATTGAACTCCGCACCTATCGGTTAAACCACCCCCTTACCCACCCCCCAAACTATCAAACCACCCCCTCACTCCACCCCCACACCCCGCAAACATCGGTTTGAACCACCCTAGTCCAACCGCGCAACCGCACCTATATCGGTTTGAAACCAACGCCTTAGTCCAACCGCGCAAACAGGTTCTGGCCGAATTCGTCGAGCGCTACGGAGCCATCTACACGCTGAGGAGCGGCAGCGAGGACATGGTGCTGCTCAACGACTGGCAGCTCATCAAGGACACGGTCCTCAAGAACGGCGACGCCTACACGGGCCGTCCTCAATTCAAGATGCAGAACTACATGAAGGGTACCTATGTATGTATGACCTTTATGGGCGCTTCCTACATACCGTAAACCCTCCCCCCCCCCCCCCACCCACAAACCCCCCCAAAAAAAAAAAACCCCCCATAATTAGCCTCCCCCCCCCCCGGGGGCACTATTGGAGGATTTACGGTAAACCCTATAATTAGCCCTCCAGAGGCTAATTGTTTCGTTCGAGCTCTAGAATGGTGTATACTTATAGCGGGGCTAATTATAGGGGGGTGGGGGCTTATAAACTGGAAGTGTCGATGTGTGGGGACTCGGGGAGCTTTGGTAAAAAAAGGCGCGCGGGGCGATTTTTAAGGGAAAAAGACGCTGCGCACACACGATGGTACACTCTAACACACTCTCACACAGTCTTACATGCACATACGTGTACAAACATACACATACGCGACCATACATACACCCAGACATGGAAAATGTTGCCTTTCAAACGATAGTCTATTTAGGGAAGGGGCGTAATTATAGGGGGGGGGAGGTTATTAACTAAAAGTGGTCTTAGGAGGGTGTATAATTATAGGGGGGGGGCTAATTATAGGGGAGGGGCTAATCATAGGGTTTACGGTATGTACCGTAAATCGACCAATAGTGCCCCTCCAATAGTGTCCTGGGGGACAAGAAAGTACGGTACAATTTACGTTACACAGCTACTCAAAATGAACTAAAATACACAGGTCTCAGGAATACCGGCCCTGGGTGCTAACCACTACAGCACACTCGCACGCACTCAAAACGCGTTCGCCCACTTCGACGCGGAGTTATGCTCGAAAATATGTCGTTCTGTCGCGGACCTCTCCAAAAAGTGCATCGCTGTGGGGGGCCGCAACTTCAAAAACCGGTGATTAGACGTTTCGGCAAATAAAGAGTTACTTCCTCAGAGGATTTTAATAAAACTTCGCAGCTATCTAAGTGAAGGTTCGCAGTACCTCATGTTAAAATTGCGGGCAGATCGGAATAGGGATGGAGAAATGGCGAGCGGTCAAAGTTGGGAACAGAACAGAACATTATATTACCCTGCTCACCCTCCAACAGTGTCCCATGTTGAGACAGGTTGAAAGTATAGCGCGAGGGCACTCCGCTTTCAACCTGTCTATTTACGTAAGTTGCATTCATTCACTCGTAAGGAGAGTGTCTCACTCATTCACTCGTAATTCACACGTTCGTAAGGAGAGTGCAGCGGAATTCAGGCGGAGACCACGGCATCGCGACGGTGGAGGGAGAGAAGTGGAGAGTGCAGCGACGCTTCGCGCTCCACGCTCTCCGAGACCTCGGCTTCGGTGCGTCGCCGCTGCCTTCTCCATACGTTGCAGAATCCCCTGGAGTTGACCAACCTGGGCACGAACACACTGTGCATTTTGTTAATGTCCAGGGCAGCGAGGCGTCCGTTGCCCGGACTATTTTCGTCGTCATTCCTGACAGTGAGTCGCGTTCAGGCAAGTCCCTGATGGAGGAGTACATACTGGACGAAGTCAGGCACACGAGCGCGCGTCTCCGCAGCCAGTCGGCGAGCGCGGACGACGGAGCGATCGATCTGTTCCCCGTTATCCAGGCGTGCGTGGGCAACGTCATCAACCACGTCGTCTTTGGCTACAGATTTGACGACGTTGGTCTTTCGCGAACATTCGCATTGCACAGGTACCGTAAGTCCTCCAATAGACCCACCCCACTCCAATAGTGCCCCCGAGTAAGGAGAGGTTAAAATATAGTGCCCATGAGGCACTATTGGATGATTCACGGTGTGTATGACGTAAAATCGCAACTAGCCCCCCTCACCTTCCCCTGGGACGCACCATTCACTGTCAGTTTAGTAGGTTTTTGTGTGACTTTTGCTACCAGAAAGCGAAAACCGAACACAACAATCATTGTGATTAATGTAGGCATACCCACTACTGATAAACTGATAAATGTTCCACATGTCGCACTAATATGTACTCCTGAATAGAAAGATTAATTTCAAGAAGGTGAACATACGCATACTATACTATAGGTAACTATATGGCAGAACAAGCATGAGTGTTATGTTGTTATGTTCCCTGATTCTAGGATGGCAAGGAGGTGAACGAGCTAAAGAGCACCCTTGACGGCCTCGATGACAAGTTCGGCGGAGACTGGCGCCTGATGTTTCTGGAGTTCGGCTTTGTCCAATACGTCCCGTACGTATTCAACGGCATCTTCGCAGCACTGAATGAGCTGAAGCTGAAAACTATGGGTCGATTCAAAGAACAAATGCGCGTGGTTGAGAGGGAGATGGCGACCGATTCGGAGCCGACGTCGCTCGTAGAAGCCTACCTGCAGGAGAGGAACCGACTGCGCAAAGGCTGGCTGTGCACTTGTTGACATCTGTACATATCCAACTGCCAACGTGTACATGCTGGGCAAAAACGAATCAGAATGCTACAAATAGAGCAGTATATGGTGTTACGTACACCTGTGGCCACTGTATTCTAAAGGCAGTACTGAACTGACATAAATTAGACTTTTCATCGAATATACCCAGGTACATTTCCATATCTGCAGCAAGACTGACTGCGGAAATGTACGCAACAGTCTGCATCGATCAATAAATTGCGATGCTTCATTTTATTTAGACCCTTCTGCAGCTGACGCCAAGTACTTCAGGTAATATCAAGTATTACTAGGTACCACCTATACCTACCTACAACCTACATTAAATGAACCATATACCCTTTCGCTCATTTTGTCTTTAACTGGTCTAACAGAAACACCAATTTGGATTGAGCTAACCTCCTTAGCCACTGATACACTTGACACGTTTTTGCTGCATAACACAGAATCGGCCAAAAACGGCCAGTATCATTTGTTTTGAACAGACTATAGTTAGCTAGTGGAAAGGGTGGGGGAGGCGAAAGCATTTCACTCCTCTGCAGCACACTGCACATGGTGCTATATGCATAGGTAGATGAGCCACCAATGTTTTAGCGACGACCAACTGGCCGGTCTGGTCTTTGACATCTGGATGGCCGGCTTCGACACAACGATCACGACGTTGCACTGGATGTTCCTCTACATGATCCACTATCCGGAGGTGCAGCAGAAGATCCAGAGGGAAATCGATCAGACGATTGGCAGAGAGACTGAGGTCCGCATGGAACACAAGAATCGGCTGCCCTACACCTACGCAACGGTCCAGGTGTGGTGAAGCCCTGCAGTGTGCAATGCGTGGTACATACATGCACACCAAAAATTCTCAAATGGTGCCCCCCACAGTACCGTACTCTCCAACAATACCCAATACCCAATACTCCAACAATGCCAATGTTTGAAACGATAATACCCCCTCTCCAACAGTGCCCTGGGGTAGGTGGAGCATGCATTGTACCTTATATGGGCACCATACACCGAGTAATAAAGACGCTTTGGATACGGTAAATCAACTACAGTATGATGAATCTACAATATGATGAGAAATATGATCAAAGATGAACACTTTTCACTGAAAATTTTTCACTGAAACTTTTCACTGAAACGCGGCAGTTGCGCAGTTGGGCTAGGGCGTTGGCTCCAAACCGCAAGGTGCGGGGTTCAATCCTCAGCGTGGCAAGACTGCCAAAAAACAGTAACCCCCTTGGGCAAGGGGCTCACGCCAAAACTGTGCCCCCTGATCGTAGTTCTCATTCAGACAATCGGTCTTGTAGGCAGAGGTAACCAAGGACCCATGCGGTCTCCCTCTCGCCTGAGACTTCGGTCTGGAAACTCAAAAAAAATGAGGTGTACCCACGAGCATTTTGAGGTTGTACCCCTCCCCAATCGTCCCCCGCCCCTATCCAATAGTACCCCTTGGGTTGACACAGTAGTAACTCCGGGGTACTAACTGATGAATGCACGGTGTAGTGCACCCTCTCCAACAGTGCCCCCATGTTATTGAGTGGCCAATTTACGTTGCACAAGTCTTTTAGGAACTGCAACGGTGCGTTAACCTACTAAAGATCAATGGACCCCGAAAAACGACGACCGATGTCAATATCATGGGCTACCACATTAAGAAGGGAACCACGGTCGTACCTCAGATTTCGGCAGTCATGATGGACCCAAAACTGTTCCCGGAGCCAGGAAAGTTCAAACCCGACCGATTTCTGAATTCCGAAGGACACTTGGACACTAAAAAGGTGCCTATGTACCTATGCATGTTTGAATGTGAATGCTGAATGGAGTGTTTGACTGCAGTTATTTAGCTTGTGTTGTAACTGTAATTACTGATGCACTTAAAATTTTAAAATACCAAATTGTCATCAAATCTCTGAGAAGCTACCCCTCAGCATTTAGTAAGCGCCCATGGTTATCAATTTTTGGAAACGATTTATGATCCAAGCACAATGCCCATGGGCACTAGTTTGACTTTCTTGTAGTGACTTAATAACCCATGGCGCACCATGTTCTCGTCATTATGAACATGTTTCCCTGCGTGTATGTGAACTGAGCACCGCATACCTACATTTGTCAGACATGCAAAGTTATCCGGCATCCAAAGTAACGCGTGAACAACCTCCGCCGTCCAATGAACGCCAAGGACATTCATTTGGGGATCTACGGTAGTTTACAACTTGTTCACAAATCCTACGGCATGTTCCCAAGTGGAGACGACATGCGCGCACGGTTCTGGGTTTGATTCTTGCTGGGTCCACCGCATGTCGAACACTTCCCACTCAATGGATTTTATCGTGCCGTCGCTGCCCCAGATTACAGATGGCGTTCATCCTAATGTCTTCGGCTAATTACGCGGCTCTAGACGGGAAGGCGTCGCGGAGATACGCTGAATAGTTCATTGCCGGCCCCCTAGCGTTGCAAAAAAGATCCAACGTCTAACAACAAGGGGAGACATCGTCTCTTTCTCCAGCTGGATGAGTCCGTTTACGTATGCCGAGTTAGGGTTAGTGATGGCAATTTTGACGCTTTTAATTTTTAGGTAGGTAGGTTAGGTAAAACTGGCCGCAAAAAGGCTCTAGGTAGGTTAGGTTAGGTAAGCTAGATCTTTCGGCTAGGTAGGTAGGTAATCGGGCAAATTCTGTAGGTTATAGGTAGGTAACTTAGGTAACTCCAAGCTGTCAAGTGTCACGCAATATTGCACATCTGCATGCATGTAGTGTAAACCTGTGTAAGCATGTAGAGTTGTGCTCGCCCGCACTATACATTCAAATTCTCTTTACCCTGGATCGTATTAGAAAAGGTTTTAGGAGTCTTAACTTTAAACTTCACCAAATTTGAAATGCAACAGTCAAGCTTGTCCACATTAACAGTGATTTCAGGCGCTTAGGTTAAAGTTGGCTGGCTGTTTGCCATAAACGTCTGGTGAATGTGAAACACCTCTTATTAATTAATGAGTGTAAGCAGTGCTTACTAAGTGCATGCAAATGTGCACTTCCTCCTTCATGTGTACAATTCACATAGGATACGGTAGATTGTATAGCATAGCCTACACGTTCTTCAGACTTTCTGCAGCACTCATAGGGGAGGGCGGCTATTTCAACCTGGCCGTATCCAGGGTACTTGGAGGTAGCGATGTCACCAAAAATTGCTTATGAATTATTTATTTAATTTTTAACTTTTAAGAAATTCCAAATAATTATTTATTTAATTTTTAATAAAAAAATCTGCATGACAGAATTATTTTTTTTACAATTTTTGTTTTTTAATGTACTTAAAAAATTATTTTGAATTATTTAATTAACTAAATTTTTATTTTTGGTGACATCGCTACTTGGAGGTGGAAGTATTTTAGAGGCTTTGAGTGTTAGTGAGTTGTTGGGGCTTTAGTGAGTCCAAAAAGTGAGTTGAACACACCGTTCCAGTTTGACGAAGTTTAAGGTCTGGATCCACTTTAACACCCAGTCCGTTCAAAATCATGTGCTGGTCAGTGTGCGCCAGTACCAAATTGTTAAAGAACAGCCCATTGGGACTCTGAGCATGTCCACACGCACGCGCGCGCGCGCGCACGTACGCACGTACGCACGCACGCAGGCACGCACGCACGCACGCACACACGCACGCACAAACACTACACGCACACACACACAAATGGCATGTTAATGCCAAGTTCTGTACTGATACGCGCATTGCTGCTTACACATACACACTGACACGCCCTTGCGTATTTTCACTAGGGACGAGTCCTTCAAAACTCAGAACGCCTGCACATGCACAAACCCACGTAAGCACCCGCCCACACAACGCGTACAAGCACAGATGCTGACATGCACATGACGATCGCTGGCACGCACAGCCTGTCGCTGGCATGCAGTAACACACCGACTGGTTGTAGACGTTCAATGAACGACAACGTACATGTATACCAGGCTACGAATATCTCGTCACAGACGCAGTGGACCAAGAAATAATCCTGATGCCAACATCAGTACAAAAACCAAGCAAATGCGACCGCCGCAAACAAAAACAATGGCCACATTCACCCAGTGTATGTGCAAAATGTTTCTATTTGCACATACCATTTTTTGGCTCCACAAATTTTAACTTAGGTAGGTAACCTAGTAGGTAACGGCAAAATCATAGGTAGGTAGGTTAGGTACAGGTAGATCAATTTTCGCGCTAGGTAGGTTAGGTTAGGTTACCTAGGCTGAAAAAAGGCTAGGTAACCTACTGGGTAGGTAACCTAGCTAGGTAGGTTGCCATCACTAGTTAGGGTACAACGTAAACGCTCGCTCGTAGTAACAGTCGTAACAGTAGTAACAGCGCTTCAGATGCGACTGAAACATTTTAATAAGCTGAAATCATTCCGTACAGCTGGAGGCGTTGGTGCCGTTCTCGGTGGGCAAGCGCTCGTGTCTGGGCGAGAGTCTGGCTCGGATGGAGCTTCTGCTCATCTTCGCCAACGCCCTCCGGCTGTTCTCGGTCGACAAGGTGCCCTTCCAGGAGTTCCCTCCCCTCAAGCCGCGCAGCGTCTCGCACCCCTCTGCAAAGTCCTATCGCTGCAAGCTCGAGCAGAGAATGTGAGATGGCACACAGCAGAATTGGTGAAAAATGCAGAAAATGGTGTTGTTCCCCCACGAGGGTGGATTTTACTAATTTGTCGTGCCAGACGATGATAAAAATGATGCGCTGCTCTTTGATTCGGTACACTCGTTGCCGACTAAAGAATAAAATTGGCTTCTTTTTTTAATTTGTAAACCTGTTCTTTGGTGAAACGTGTGTCAATTTTTGCTTCGAGCTTTATGGACAATTCGCTATAGGAAACTGTGCGAGTTGGTGATGCGTGTGATGAGGGCATGGCACTATGAACATTAATGAAATCAAAAAAAAAATAAAAAAATCTGTTGCTGTATGTTTTTAGATAAACATGTTAAAAATTGACAAAACTACAAGTATTTACAATTTTCAAAAAAAGGAAATAAGTAACTACGTGTTGTCTGCCAATTGGTTTCAGTGCGTACTGCACGCTGCATTACATCTCGTTGCAACAAAATCCGTCTTGTCAATCCGCATCGCTCTTCCCAACTCTTCCACACGATCCGCAGCACGAAATCTGATCACTACCAGTTCCTGGGCTTCAGGTCGAAACAGCGCGACGCCTTGTTCTTGCCGCTGACCCAGTAGCAGCCAACGCCGACGGCGACCCTTTGACTGTACGCGTGCAACGTCTTGGGCGCGTTGTCGCACAGCACGAACTCGCCTTTGACCGCGATTTTCAGCGACTAAGTTGCCGAAAGAGTGACTTTGACTACACCTCCAGGACTACACCTCCTCCAGGACTAACAAAAAAAACTGACCACGAGATTTCCTCCCATTCTAGGAAATTTAAATTTAATTTACATTTTAAATTGTGAGGGAAAATCACTTGAAATTTCAGTATATGTACTTTGTCGGGAATGTATACATAACAATAGGGGATGGGAGGGGGCTGATATCTTGCTATGAGGTTGCAGAACCACAAACAAACATTTTCCCAACTTCCAATCACTGAATTTTTGGTTTTGAGCTATGCTGTATACACATAAGCATACCTATACCGTAGGCACGGCGTGTAGGTTCTAGCAATGCAGCGAATGATTGTTGACAAATTCTCACTACTAATATCAATATTTAACTCTGGTGTATCACCCTACGCTGGTGCTAGATTGCCTTAATTACCTATCGTGGTGATGGCACGCACCCTATTAGCTTGTCTACGGTACCTGGTTTGCCTGCAGCGCCGCGCGCATTGCCTGGGCGTCCACTTGGCCTCCTTTGGCGTCGACGTCCCGTTTGAACAGGAAGACATTAGGCTGCCAGTTGGCCTCCACCGAAATGCCATCGTCCCAGGACAAGGAATCCTGAAGGATGGGGTTTTATTAGAGTATGTATCATAGTAAAGGAATACACATGTATGTAGAAAATATTGATTGTTATGCTGCTTTTGCAAGATCTTTTAATGGATTTGTCCGCATACAAGTGGGGTTGGCATTAGAGCTAAAAGACACGTAAGAATGCATACAAATGAAAAGTCTTCGTAATCATAAGAATAAATTGCGTTATGAAATCAAACTCTCATAGTCTTTTAAAACACGATCAAAAAAATCATTTAGATGTTGTTATTCCTTCAGATACAAAATGTTCATCTCTATGACCACTCTCTGACTGCAAAACGAGGTTTAGAACGCATTTATCAAGTGGCAAAAAATCATTTCAAACAAAAGTTAGAACAAAAGACAATGCACTGAACTAAATGTTCATGCAGTGTGCGTTGATAAAAACAGCGCATGTGCATTTCTTGATTTTAAGAGCTAATGTATACCTTACGAATGTATATTGATGATACACAGTACGCATTTTAATGTATAAATTTTTAATGTAATACAATATAAAGTATGTATAGGTATTTTTAACAATTATTACGTACCAATCCCTGGTCGAGCCAGTACTGCAGCCACTTGTGAGTCAGAATGTAGACGCCTCTACTAGGATTCTCAACGCATTCCCCATATTTGTTGGAGTCTCCACAGTTTGCATTACTGCCATTACGCAACAAGGATATGGTCAGTAAGATCGCAAATGCTGCTCTAAGCATTTTGCTTTGCAGAAAAGTTGGTGGAAATATGTGCCACTGCTCAGAGTTGATGTAACGGATTCAAGAAAAGGATAGGTACTAGCAGTGGCAGATAAGGAAACGGAAAAATATTTAAATGGAAGCTATTATCGCGTGATGAGATGAGACCCACGCATGCAATGCCTGCCAGCTACTTTTAGACAACGCACCGACTTCATTCATGGGAGTTGTTTGCTCATCTGTTTTTCAATAGGGAAGCAAATAACGATATTATTCTCTGATTCAGTTTGAAAATAGCTCTTGGTTTAACCATTCTCGGAGTGGACTCGGTTCAGCAAAGGGCTTGCCTAACCGCCGCAGAACCGTTCGCGCTCTCTTGTATTCGTAAACAGCCGAGAGTGGGAGTACTCATGCATTGTCATTAAATTCAAGTTTAGCCACTTTTAGTAGATCAATTTTATTTTTTTTTATGTCCAGTCAAATTATGAGTGGATCACCGAAGGATCCAGGGGAAGGGCGGGGAGGGCGGCCGCCCTCCCCGTCAGGATTTAGGGATGGGCGGAGAGGGCGGCGGTGCAGAGCGGCCGCTATGGTGGTTTGGGGGAGGAAGTGGTGCAAAGAGTCGGTGAGGAGACGGGGGGGGGTGGCAGGGTGGTGGTGGTGGTGGAGCTTTAGAAGAAGATGAACCAGCCTGGTGGGCATAGCGATAGCGAGTTGCAAAATTTTGGTAATGATCACCCGCCACCCCAATGTCTACAACATGCTTGACAGTACTCAAAACGATAAAAAAATTGCCTGCGGCGCAGAGATCTTTACATTTCTTCTGATGGATTCTAGTCCACTCTACATCAAGGCAATATTCTTAGCTTAGAAAACAAGTCTCTTCTTAAACAACACAAAAATCGCGAAACAAGAAAAGAAATATGCCTAGTGGACGTACTTTCTCCGATAAAATGAATAGAATGATTGAAAGTGGTCGAAAATCTCAAAATGTTTGTTTGTGGCGCCGTTTGTTATGTATAAATTGTCCAGAATAAATGTTATATGCCCCAGGCGCCGCTGAAATGGCCCAACATCCATAAATTTCAACAGGGTCCCCCCTTCTGCAAAATCTGTCGCCCTTGCTCAAATTTTGCCGCCACCCCCGTCACGAAATCCTGGATCCGTCACTGGAGTGGATGCTTGAGAGCGTGTATTGCCTGAATAACAATCGGGACGTATCAGCAGGCTCGTTGCCTAACAAATAATGTTGCTACACCGTTTTCATTGCTTCCTTTTAATACAGGGATTTGACACCCATTGTAAGTTAGAAGGGGAATCCGATAATAACAAAAGAATGAAACATTTTTGGAAGAGGTTCTGCGAGAGTGAGAAATGTTTAGGCGAGAGTCCATTAAAATCATCAATAATCGTCACCAGTGTTGTGTTGAAACCTCGAACCCTACCGAAAAACACAGCTTGCGCCCACGGTTCATGGCTCTAGCAGTCGCCAGTGTGTAACAAATGTTTTGGACGCCATTCTCCATTTGTGTAAGTCAATGGTTTGTGAGCTTGTGTACTGTTCCATATAGGCACACGCGCGCGAACGCCCAGAACTCTCCGCGCCGAATGGAATAGCAGCGTTCGTCATTGTTTAGTTCACACTCTACAAATTTCCAAACTACAGCGCACTTCGTACAGTGAGTACGCAAATCCTCCATAGATGGCCCAAAGGTGAAACTGGTTCTACACTGGTGAGTTGGGGGGGGGCGTGAACTTTTGTCCAGATTTTGGTTCTTTTCAGTACAGCATAATTGCTACAAACTTTACTGAAAACCAATGTTCCAGTACTATAGAAAAAAATATATACTCTACATGGTGGCTCAATTATTGCGTGGCTCATTGTGAGCAGTGGTTGGTTGGCAATAAACTAATTAATTAAACCTAGGTTCAGTGTATGTCATTGGGTTGAAATTTGAAGATTGATTACTAGAAAACTTACCAACACGTCTCTGTTTGAATCCAGTCAGCACATTCTGCATTTACCCCTGCAACCCGTCTTGTCGTCATGTCTGTCTTTACTCAGCAGAATCGATCGACCTCATGACCTCTGCTTGGATGGCTTTGGTGATTCGAGTGGGGGGGGGGGTACTATTGGAGGATTTACGCATAGATTCTATACATTCCACGCTGAGCAATGTGTCAATGTGACACTAGACGCAAACAGCACCGAAATAGCAGCAACAACTGTGAGAGCAAAGTCGAACTCTGTCCTTCGGGACCTTCCAAACGCTCCATTTGCGACTGGAAGGCGACAGTGACAGTATGTTTGTTTCTCCTGGATTTCGCCAAGGACCGACTTTTGGGAGGGCGTTCGACAGAGAAAAGGTCAAAATTCAAGTGTTTCCAGTTAGGGATGGGAATGCTGCAGTCGGACTACATTACAGGTTGGACACTGCTAAAATTGGTTTGGTTGACACGGGAATTTATAAGAACGACATATCTCGAAGTGCTATGCAACAAAATGTTCTCTTTTTTAAGTGTGTCGGTTTTAAAGGGTTAAACACTGTTAAAAAACGTGGATGACTTTAACTGATCACAACTAAAGCTTTGGTCTCGAAGGCGTGTTATGCCTACTGTTGGGGAACGATTCTAAAAACAGAACCATTTTAATCTGTCAAACACCACCCAGGCAGCGCTCGGATTTCGAGCCCGGCTCAGAGGCCTCGCATTTGTCTTCGCAACATTTGCGAAACTTTGGACAGTCGCTCAGCTTTGCCTCTGACAAGCACTCACCAGTAAAGTGCTTCTGTTCCCACTGTTTTCTTGCCGGCGGTCTTTTCTCAGTTCTCGCACTCGTCAAGCAGGAGTAACAACCGACAATCAGTATAACTGGAACGGCGACTTTTCTTGTCAGGAAGGAGACCATCTCAGAATGCGTGGATAGCAAGACGTGTGGAAAGACAACTGCCGCGCTGTTGACAACGACGCATTATACTCTTCAGCGCAGTGGGCGCGTACCAATGATGGCGGCCCTTCACACAGCGTGTCGCCTTCTAGTAGCGTAGCGTCGTCGTTATGGGGGGAGCTGGGAACGAACAGACGCACTGACCCACAGACACACAGACCAGCAGGCGCTCCCAGTACGTCGTGTTCGCCGGCCGTTCGTGTGTGCGTCGTCCCTGCCTGCCCGCCTGCACAGTTGCGTTGACAGCAGCAGCAGTTGGGGCAGTCAACGCAGGTATTGGCATTCTTGTCACATACACAGCCCACAGCCACAGCGCACGCGTTTTATGCGCGTCCGATGTATTCACGCATGTATCACGCATCTTAAAGAGTTTCCTTGCAAGGATGGGCGTCGGCGCATGACATTACTGCAAACAGAGCTGACTCATCGCGTTTGACAGCTGGTGCAGTGACAAAAAACGGGTCGTCAATTGTGGTATACTCAGCAGAACACACTGTCTCAACAAAATATGAAAATCCGCGCTCGATTTGTACCTGTGGCGTGCGGAAAAAACTGTTAACCGCACATACATGCATTCGATTCCACGACTCCCCACTCTTTAGAATAAGCGTCCCACTGCCACTCAAAACTTATCCGAAATCAAAATAACATCCCCCCCACTTCTGCCGCCTATGGTAAGCGCCTTCAGGCACTATTGAAAAAGTTTCAGTACTCACTCTGTACCGCCTGCATCAACTGACATCTTTAAATTGCCCATGCGTGCGCGCGCGTGTCACATCCGAATTGGTTATCCAGAACATCTTGTTTTATGTGAATACTACTCCATAACATTGAAAAGTTGCACTGTATACTGACAAGTCTATTTGTAGTATATTGTGCTGTACATTTGGAGGAGCTCAAAAACAAGACAAGTAAAGTCCCTACAGATTAAGTCGCTATTCTGAAACCTTGGTTAAAAACTGTAAAAAGCGACATTACCATAAACCTATACACATAGTACCCACAAAATGTGACCCACACATAACTCACACCAGAGAAATTGATAGAACTACTGTCTGGGGTACTATTGGAGAGTTTGCGACATGTGTGGCGATTTACTGGAATGACGGGGAATGATAGCGGCGTCAAATCACACAACATTGCGAATGATTTGCAAGGCAAGGCCGTTTTGTTTAGGTTCGCTGCGTACGACAAATGATGCAAGCGCTTCAACTCCAATCAAAAGATGTAATTACGTATTATTACCGGTGGTAGTGTTTGTCGAGTGGGCGGTGACACCTTAGCGAGAGACATTTGGCGAGCAGCGCGGACGGTAAATCAAATCACTCCTACGCTCATGGTTGTTCGACCGGCGCGACCTTATCAACAGCGTTGAATGTCGGCCAATCGGCCTGGACATCCACCACGCGTTTGGTCGCCCCGTGTCACACTGCTAGCGGCCACTACACGTCTGTCTGTAAAAAAAAAGCTTTGCTGCTGCCTGCACACAATTGTGTTCAGCTCAAATACAGAAAGTGGAACACAACCATGTTGACAAGAGCATTTCTGTCCATTTTACTCGCTGTCTCCTTGAGCGACTGCTATCCCATCGGCAGAGAAGAAGCGTTGAAGGACTGGCTTGTTGGAGACAGGTACGCAAGCCCAAGAGGAAATCGATATGGGTGAACGAATGCACAATTACAGTTGGGGTTCGCACAATGGAACTGCATGCAACCCAACCCCCCCCCCCACCTCCACTCCGTTAATCGCCTCTCGCACGTGCGCGCGTGCGCGCGTGCGTGCGTGCGTACGTGCGTGCGTGCGTGCGTGCCTGGCTGCATTGCTACCAAAATCCACGAGCTGTAACTGTAAGCCCATGGGCGCGTATCTTACCGGTATCATGCACACGTCTTACAGTATGTACTGTACGTCTCGTTGGGCGAATTGGCTATTGTTGGTAAAGGCTGTGCAATGTCACGAACAGCAACAGTAAAATAGCTGCTGATAAAGTCGCCTTCCTGAAGCATTTATTGTTGGCCGTTAATAGTGAGATACATACATACCTATGTACATAGACTTGAACACAGAACCCATATAAAAGTGCATCGTTGGCACTTTCGCGTGGGTGGTACCCACTAGCGGATCCAAAGCCGGGGGGCAGAGGGGCGTGCCCCCACCTGTCGTTGTCGGCAAAGGGGGGGGGCAAGGGGGGCAGGCGCAGGGAACAAAAGGACGAATCGAACTAATGTTTGGTTGTTTTCCTTAGATTAACGCACCCATCAGCCAAAAATTTTTGCCTGTGGCGCTGTAGTGTGTGGGTGAACGACTGCGTTTGGAGTACGGGACCTATCTTTCATGGCAGGCGCGCATCCAGCAAGGCGAAGGGTCTTGCTGTCAAAGTCATGTAAAGGGGCGTTAGGGCTGACCAAATCTGACAGGTTCGCCCAATATTGGATTAAAAATGTTTGGAAGAACGCTGGAAATTCAAAATCCTCGCCTGCAGCGCATGGTCTTAGACAACATTAATGATAAATTCGTTGAAATACAGGGATGCAGCAGTTGACATTGAAATTTTTGTGTCCCTGCGGCGCCAAAAAGTCACAAGTTTTTGCGTTCAAAAAACACTCCTGCTGCGCCAAACGTGCGAAATATGGCTCTCCAATAGAATTTTTTTGCGGGAAACATTTTGTGGCGTGCCCCCTCCTGTCAGAAAGTTTTGGTTCCGCCCGTGGTAGCACCATGTGTTGCATTCAGACTCCTTCGCTCTCTGCTGCTGAGCCAACAACAACAGCAGCAGCGTGTCAACGTGGGTGAATGGGGCAGTCCCCTTCTGCCTGATGGATTTGACACCAGAGAAGACACTCCCAAAAGGTCGTACGGTTTCATCAGGAAACGAATGGACGGCTTCTATGGCCGACGCTGCCCCTTCTCCTCCATGCTCTGCGCTAAGGAGTCCTGATTATAATGTAGAGTGAGATCACTAGTTTTTTTGGCAGTGATATCTGACGATTAAGGGAATTCCCTGAGCGTTTTTGATTGCGCTAGTAAGGAACAGTGTGTTGACAGGAACATTGTTGGTTGACAGGAGGACAGGCACGTTGGCTTAGGTTCAGTTCAAGGCATGTTTAGAAGCCAACTGCTGCTAATTGTAACGCATTTCAAAGTTTAAATTTAATCAAGACAGTTTTTAAATTAAGTCAAGAAAGTCGGATACTTATATAACTATTGTTTTCCAACATATAGAGGCCTACCGACTTTTTACATGTTTATGTATTATTGTAGGGGGTGTATTTTATAACTGCATAATTTGTCTAGAAAAGGAATTATCGAAATCGAATTTGAATCCCTTGCGTAATGGAATTTGAACCCCTTGTGTCTAAATTTGGCCATTTTAAGTGGGGCACGTAACATGAATTCAGCTCTCACATGCTTCTCTTCCTGGTCATTTTGCTAAAAACATGAGGCTGTGTGCAAAACTAAGCGGTCTACAAGATGGCGCTAACGGTTTCAAGCCAGTTTTGGAATCTACCGTAAACCTATAATTAGCCCCCCCCCCCTAGTACACCTTCCCAAGACCACTTTGAGTTAATAAGCCCCCCCCATAATTACACCCCCTCCCTAAATGAACCATCGTCTAAAAGGCACATGTTTCCATGTCTGGGTGTACGTATGGTCGCGTATGTGTATGTATGTACACGTATGTGCATGTGAGACTGTGTGAGAGTGTGTTAGAGTGTACCAACGTGTGTGCACAGCGCCTTTTTCCTTTAAAAATCGCCTCCACGCGCCCTTTCGCCCACACATCTTCCCACTCATCGACACTTCTAGTTTATAAGCCCCCCCCCTATAATTAGCCCCCCTCCCTATAATTATACACCCTCCTAGAGCTCGAACGAAAAAATTAGCCCCCGGGGGACTAATTATAGGGTTTACGGTATATTACTAGAGCACAACGTCTGTCTGTCTGTCTGCAGCGCGACCCCACGCGTTGTGCTGTTTGGATTGCGTTGATTGTTTTTGATATCGCTTCAAGTGTTGCCTGTGATACATAGCTCAAAAATAGTCAAATCAATAATTATTTTGAATTTGCGCCATACAGTCCCGTACCCATGACATTAAGCGTGAGAGATATCACATCTGTTTTCCAATGCGAAACCATAATCACGAGATACGACACATTGAATATGCAAATTGCGTTTGATCGAATTTGAGAATTCAGTTCAAATCTGCTTGGGACATATGTAATCGACCGTGCGGATCACGAATATCACATCCGTTTTCCAATGCGATACCGTAATCGCTAGATATGCACATTTCATGCGTACACTTCTGACTTGTCAGAAGTGTTTAGAAACCACTTATAAAGGGTGTTTTTTTTAAATTATCACATTTCTTTTTTGAATAACTTTTGTTTCCTTTGTTGGATTGTTATCAAATTTGGAACACTTATACTCAAGACTTTGGGATTTTGTCTGAAAAAAGAATCGTCGAATTCGGGCGAGGATTCCGAGAGTTATAGCGCTCCAAATCAGATGTCGCTTTTTGGGCAGATTTTACAAACGAAATCGTTTGAATCGTTTGAATGCTTTTGGCTGGCGCAGCTCGTCCAATACGGTCGGCGCACAGTAACACGACTGAAACCGCCCCCTCTCCATCCGCCCTCCCCCACTCCATACCAACCCAACGGCCCAGGTTCTTCGCCATGTGAAATCTGCCCAAAAAGCGACATCTGATTTGGAGCGCCATAACTCTCGGAATCCTCAACCGAATTCGACGATTCTTTTTTCATACAAAATCCCAAAGTCTTGAGCATAAGTGTTCCAAATTTCATAACAATCCGAAAAAGGAAACGAAAGTTATTCAAAAAAGAAATGTGATAATTTAAAATAAACACTCTATACATAGATCAGTGGTGTAGTGGTTACTACTCAGGAGGTCCTTGGTTCAAACCCCTCCTGGAAAAACTATGTAACTTTTTTGTATATCACTTTTTTTGTTTTGCAGGTGTTCCTGCTATAAAACTTGTAACTTTTGATTATTTTTATTTTGTTTTGCAGGTATTCATGCTAAAAACTTGTAACCAAGGCACACTCTCTGTTTGTCTCAGTGCAACTCAGTGCAGAGAGTTAGTTGTGCTGGATGGATTGAGCTGAAATTGTGTGTGTACCTTGTTTGGCACACTGCACCGTCACAATAAGAGTGGCATCATCATAGATCATTACCGTAATCCGTGAGATATGCAAATTGGGCATTCATGTTTATCAAATTTTAGAATTCAGTGTCAAATCTGCCTGGCACAGGTATATGTAATTGACCATGCTCATCACGAATCTCACATTCATTTTCCAATGCAATACTGCAATCACAAGATGCATTGAAGTTGATACGATGCAATACAGTACAATACAATTGATATGATATGCGTTGTGCTGGGCGGATTGGGCACGTGTAAGCAACCATGCTGATCAAGAAAATAGCCTCATAATTCAAGCCAATAGTAAGCTATTCTAAAGCAAAGCCAATTATTATTAATTAGTCCCGTACAATTACAATGTAGCTGCCTCTTATAGGCCGATTTGAAAAATTAGACTCAAGGTGGCTAATTAAGGGTTATGGTGTGTCTGCTCAAGATGGTATAGTGCCCAATTTGGGCTACAAACAATTGTTGCGTCAGCGTCCACTGTTTCCACTGCATCTGATGACGCAGTGGACGCGGATTCACGCACGCAAGCATGCAAGGACGCACGCACGCACGCACGCACGCACGCACGCACGCACGCACGCACGCACGCACGCACGCACGCACGCACGCACGCACGCACGCACGCACGCACGCACGCACGCACGCACGCACGCACGCACGCACGCACGCACGCACGCACGCACGCACGCACGCACGCACGCACGCACGCACGCACGCACGCACGCACGCACGCACGCACGCACGCACGCACGCACGCACGCACGCACGCACGCACGCACGCACGCACGCACGCGAGCACGCACGCGAGCACGCACGCGAGCACGCACGCGAGCACGCACGCGAGCACGCACGCGAGCACGCACGCACGCACGCACGCGAGCAATTGCGTTTTGTCCCAATTAGTACAATTGAAGGATACCGGAATTTAATGACTGAATAAAGAGTTACACCAAAAAAGTTAGAACGTTTTCCTGTATTGCAGAAGTGCATTGGTTGGATTGGTTGACTTCTTATGGCTTTTGCTGCAGCACTTAACAGATCGTCATTGCTGCTTTTCAACTGAGCATTTGCAGCATGATTTTATGACGCATTGCATTGATAATGAGTCATCACTGAGGACATGAAAATATTGATATTGAACCACTTTGGAGCACTTTGCAAGCAGGAGTCCTGAGTTGAAGCGGCTAGTTTTTACTATATAACCGCGGCCATATTTAATGCAAAAATCACGCATCTGCTGTCCAGGCGGCTCCGACCATAACCCAGCACACAATGACGTCATTCGGTCTAGGCCATGCCCCTGGGCGTAGGAGACAGCATTGCGTGCGCTGCGCACATGCGCACATAGCATGAAGCCGCACCACCTCTTACCATGTGCGTGTCAAGGCTGGTGGTGTCGGCTGGGGACTGCCCGTCCCGCCCGTGTCCGCGTGCCGCTGTGGCTGGCTGAGCAGTGGAGAGCAAGCAGTCTAAATGTACTGAAAATTCTCCAACAGTGTCCCCTCAATAGTGGCACAGGGCAACATGAAGGTTCAAACAATGGCACCCCAGCACTTATAGCACTAGCACGCGGGAGTTTCGACACCACTCTTTACGTGGATCGGATACAGACACTCACTCTTTTAACAGTGACCGTTATAAACGTTTCACAAGAGTGTTAAGACGCAGCGATTTTCTACTTCTGCACCCTATAATTAGTCCCCTATAATTAGCCGCCCCTCCCTATAATTATACACCCTCCTAGAGCTCGAACGAAACAATTAGCCCCCGGAGGGCTATTTATTGCGGTAAGCTGAAAGTGGTCTAGAGGGGGGGGGGGGTGTAATTACTGGGCGGCTAAATAAAGGGGGCTAGTTTCTCATATGGTTTACGAGTAACGATAAACTTATCGTAAATCCTCTAATGAACGCCAGGGTAGAGGGTGAGTTAAAAAAATGGATGCCCCTCTAATGAACGCACAATCCAATGATTTGCTTGTCAAAACTGGCATTGTCACCCTCTGGTCTACGTTCGGGTCCAATTTATTGCTTGTACGCGCTAGAACTATACATAGATGAGACCCAGTCAGCACGATTCTGAGTTCTGGGGGCTGGCTCCCGTAACGGGCCGTAATTGTCACTGGAGTGGTTCCGCTGGCCGGCAGCTACCAGGACTAGAGTTGGGCGCGTATTTTTTCAAACGATTTTTTCAAAAAAATACACGTTATTTTTTGAAAAAAATACGTCGCTACGTACAGTTAGCGTTCGCTGATAAACGTTCCACTATAGTGTTAAAAAGCAGCGATTCCCTGCTCTGTTGTTTTTTATAGTCCGCGAGACACGGATACACTGTTGTTTAAATTTTGTGGCTGGTGGAGGGCACTATCCGAGAGGGCTGCACTATGTATTGTTTCAGAGCCCCCCCCCCCTGGTTATCCGGGGCACTATCAGAGGTTTTACCATGCCTTGTCAATGTGATTCGTATCCGTGCGTTGCGCAGATGCGCGCAACTGCGCGATTGCATTCGCAAAGTCCGTGGTTGCGTCTTATACCTACCCGTGACGTTGGCTCATTCTTTTGACTTAAATATTTGCTCTAACGTTTGACGCATCCTCAAAGTCACCAACTGAGGCGAGATCGCCATTGCCTTGATTAAGACGCTACTGTAAAACATTTATTGCTTTCTATCAAAGGTGATCAGTGCCGAATCCAAATTTGTTTTATCGGAGGGGGAAGGATTTAGCAGAAGGGCGAACCCTTTGAAATTTCCAGATGCTGGGCCATTTTGGCGACGTTTGAGCACTATTCGGTCAATTATTGACAAGATTTCGCCTTTTTTCCACAACTCTTCAATTGTTACATCCAGGTGGGCGGTGTTTGACGCCAGGCAATGCCGGCTCCGCCGTTTCTCCTGGCTTATCATGCGTGATTTGTGGAATAGGAGGCGTGCGAGTGTCGTGTAGTGGTTAGCATCCAGGCCCGGAAACCCTGAGACCTGGGTTCGAATCCCAGCACTGCAATCGCCTTTTTTCCACAACTCTTCAAAAGTATGTACATAATAGACAAAATCGACAGAAGCGAAAATTTATGCGATTTTCGACTACATACACCTCAGCATTGTGGCATCGTCATCATTTACGAGTTGAAATAACCAAGACCCCCCTCCAATGAACGCCCTCTCCCCGCATTGTCAAGCATTGCCCCTCACGCATTGATACTGAGCCAACGGCTGTTATCAGGGTGTACGCGTCAGCGTACAACCCTAATATGTGAGCACTTATCAATGTGGATTTTTGAATTTTCCATCGCCTATAACTTTTGATTGCCTGAACCGATTTCGGGGCGTTATGGCTCAAAAGAAGCGCATTCATCGGGGGACCGTACCGTACGTGCTACAGCCCGGTGCAGTATTCCTGTTCGTTAAGGGAAAACGCCCAAAAATGTTTCAATTTTTGGATTTCGTGCGTGCGTGCGTGCGTGCGTGCGTGCGTGCGTGCGTGCGTGCGTGCGTGCGTACGTGCGTGCGCGCGTGCGTGCGTGCGTGCGTGCGTACGTGCGTGCGCGCGTGCGTGTGTGTGTACGTGCGTGCGTGCGTGCGTGCGCTCGTGCATGTGTAAGACCACGAGGCGCCCACCCATTGGCCGATCGTATGACACTACCGTCCACCTGAATGCACACTGTGTTGTAGACGTACATAACATTGCAAGTTATACAATAGCCTGCATAAGGTATAGAAGATGAGATCAATAAAAGTAAAATTGCTGTAGGTTAAGACGCGATTGCGAAGCATTTGTTGTTGACTGCCGACAGTCACAATGGGTACCGTATGTGCACAATAGGTGGATGGACACAATCGTATGGACACAATACATAGGTCACAATAGTGCACCAACACCATACCGTTATGTCCGTGGAGCTGCATGCTTTGTTGTTACTACAATGTACCAGTGGATCTAGTGCTACAAGGAAGCCATTAGTGGGCCGCTAAGACAAACGTAAAAGCCAATGGCACAGCCGCTATAGATTCGAAAGAACGCCAACTGCAATCAGAGAGATCCTCGTTAGTGTGCCCATCAAGAGTCGAAGACAGAACCGTGCGAGCAAGAAACCGATTCCCTCACAAAGTCTTCGTTACACGCGTGCATGCATCATAGTCGCCATTTTTTTCAAACGAATGCCGTGTGACACTTTTTTTTCATAAAGTAGAAAAGAACACTTTTGCGACCATTATTCAGTGTTCCTTCGCCTTCCGTTTTCTGGCAGATTGATAAAAGTCCGCTGCTGTCATCGGCGAGCATTTCGTGCAGTGTTCAGAGTGCATTGCCGAGTCGCCCCTTCTGTGATAACGTCCTTAACGCTCCGTTCACTCTGCGTCTGCGGAGAAATTCTGTCGGGTCGATTAGTCCGACGGCGCGTAATGCCTCCTTTCCCCGGCACTTTCCGTCAATCTCCATCCCCAAAGAACTCCCACCAGCTAGCCAGAGCAGCTAGAGCCACTCAGTCGTCTGGACGACCGGAACAGGCATTGTGGCGGCGTCCTGTGGAGAAGACAATTGGGGGCTCTCTCTGGCTCTGGAAATTATTCAGCGGGGCGGAGGTGGTCCCATTCATTGTCCGCGCGCGTGCCACTGCGCTGGCACGCCACTTCTCTTGTGTCCAGCCAGCCGGCTTCCAACCCCCCCCCCCTCCCTAATCATCCTCATTTCCAGGTGGACCCTTCAACATTGCATGTCCGGAAGCAGCGAGCTCATTAGGAGAGAAGCTGCTGTCTCAGCTGGAGCGAAAAAGAAGTGGGTGCGGGGCTTCTTGTAAGGCCCTAGGTAAGGCAAAGATCCGGCCGTAACTGGTTCAGCTCGCTTGACCGATCTGAGGATCTGACTGATTGTACACGAAAGCTGCCTGGGCCTTCGTTGCCAGCAGTCGCTGGCATTTTTCCTAGGCTAGTATTGAACTGGCATTCGTGTAGAGTACACTGTACCTGCATGTACATGCGCACCATGTACATGCCAACAGACGCTTCTTGTCCCGGGCTCCATTTGAGAGAAGAAAACGCCATCCCTTAAAGGTGCTTTTCTCACCCGCATCTGTACATTTGTACACGTGAATACAGTATGTAACGTACGGTAGGTACCTAGGTTTGTGTGCATTGCGAGCATTGTGGCCTTCCTAAGGTGCGGGCTGCACTCTATTTTTTATTCATGCGTAGCATTGTACGCGCGATATCCTTTCCAAAGAAGAAATCATCAATACCCTTGAACCTTCTTATTTCTCCGCAAAAAAATGTCAAATTTGCATACGAGCTGCACGCTTCGCATACGTCTGCTGTGCTCTTTCCCTCTCAATTGTTGGGTGTCGATGCGTTCGGTCAATGAATGGGCCGTTGTCTGGCCATTCGTTCCGGCTGGCCGAAAGCCCCAAGCTACACATTCAGCATTCTCATTCTGTGCAGCCTCTCCCTGTATTTGCAGCGTTTCCCAACGGAAAATGTCAGAAATGCGCCCCACTCTTTGCTTTCCCGCCTATTTGTCCCAGGGCTCATTGCCGATTGATATGCAAAGCGGCGGGCGGGCGAAAATCACTTTAGCTTTCTGTGTGGCCCGCCGGCCCGCAATTGGCCATGCGCAGTGCAGTGCGGGCGGCAAAAGGAAATGGGAAATGCGGTTGAATGGCGGCACGGAGGGGCTAATCGAAGTCTGGCGCGCGGGACTTTTGACTTCCTTTATGGTTTTTTCCGCTCCGTTACGGCGCAAAGCATTCCGCTCTACCCACGCAGTCTGAACGTGCTTGCTATTGGTACGGAATGGTACGGTATTTCGGCATTTCCTCTGCGCAGAATATTGGAGAGTTGACAAGGGATTTGAAGGGCTTACAAGGACATTACTTACCGTACCATGTGTGTATACATACATGTACACACATACCTACATACATACTGGTATGTATTTTTCGAAAAGTACATTGCACACTTGAAACTGAGAGATTCTCTTCTACAAGTTGGCACATACCTACAGTAGGTATAGGTGAACAACAAAGCGAGTGCCTAAATGCTACAATTTACATACAAATGCTAAACACCTGAATTCTGTGTGCTTTCTTGTTGCTAATGTACATGCTTACGCTTACGTGTATGAGCTTACGTGTACGTGCTTACTAGGGATGAGCATGGGCCGGGCCGGAATCCAGGCCCGTTTTGCGGGCCGGGCCGGGCCGGGCCTGCGTTTTGAGGGTGCGGGCCGGGCCGGGCCGGGCCGGACGTTCTTGGCTGGCCAACGTAGACAGCTACCTATGTAATGCATTGTAAGTATCGGCGGCTATTCTGCACCGTATTAGCAACTTTGTATTCTATGACGCGCGTAATCGCGCTCAAATGGTGCAAAGGCCGTAAAATGGTTGTGAACTGCGATTCTGAGAGGTGGATGCGCCATTCCGTTAAGTAAATCACGCAAATTGGCATACGGTATTTCAGTAAATTGTACACTGTAGTGACTGTACTTATTTCGTGTTGCGGGCCGGGCCGGGCCGGGCCTGCGATTTTGAGCAGTTGGATGGGCCGGGCCGGGCCGGGCCTGGATTTTGAGGGTGCGGGCCGGGCCGAGACGGGCCGGACTATCTGGCGGGCCGGGCCGGGCCGAGATGTGCAGGCCCGTGCTCATCCCTAGTGCTTACGCTTACGTGATGTACCTCCACCTTAAAATATAGCACCCAGAGTGCAACCCAGAGTGTTTCAGTCTTCTTTTAGGGTCATTGAACACTTCCTCCTCAAATCAAGTATGCATTGGGTCTTGTTTTAGTAGCACACAGCTACTCATATCGTGGTGTCGTGGAGCGAGCCATGGAACTGCAAGGTCCAATTATAGCTGCAGCGCCATCGCTTTATTTAGGAAGTGACGCCGCTCATTGCGTCAAAGACATTGCCCCCCCCCCCCATTGAGCGCCGCCCCATTGAGTGGTACATACCTGTACGTGACACGTAGCTGCGTCACGTCACGCAGCGTCTATTGCCGTTCGCTTTGACTAAGAAGCGCGCGTTATTGCCTGCGCCCTACCCGATTAGCCGAGTTGGCGCTTCCGAACGTCATTACCCCATTACCCTCCTAGGGAAATACATATATTCTTCAATCGACACGCACCTCAGGCAGCTGATCCAAGGGAACGCGCGGCGAAGCCTGTCTCGTCAAAACAAAACCAGGAACCGCTAACATGTCCCTGAAAGTGCTGGTGGCAGTCGCGATCGCGGCGCTCCCACTGGCGTTGGGCGAGCCGATCGACAGCGAAATCGCAGGCACCTACGAATTTTGGGCCGACGCGTGCAAGGTCGACCCGGAGGAGTGCGGCAGACGCCTGGCCAGTGAGTTCATTGCTGCGAAGCACCCTGGGGGACAATAGAAAACAATTTTTATTTAGGTACATACCTAGAAATGTCATGGAATTGTCACATCTGCGGAATCATGTCAAACATTTTCTAAAACAAACACAGTCCTAGAGTGCAACAAATTGGCCCATGTAGTGTGCAGTTGTGTTTATATGCAGCCGTTTCAACATTTTCAAATAAACTTTTCAATGCACACTTTTGTTCGAGCGGCGAAGTATCAGTAAGTGCAATGTACAAAATGATGCAATTTTTTCTATAATGCATAATGCAGCGGCCACACGCTCCAATGTGCGGAAACTGAGCTTGCAACTGAAAAAAACTGAAAAACAAAGGTGAATTTTAGTTCATGAATACCTAAGTATCGCCCCATGTGCATTGCAGTTGCAGCATTTCGTCGTAACGTGTTGATTCGGCATTTACGTATGCGCGGCTGCCTTCAGTTTCAACTATTGCTAGCGAAGGACGAAACATTCATTGTTGAGGCATCGAGACGGCGCTGTCGGAGAAGCCGTCGATCGGAGGCGTGCGAGTGGGGGATCTGGACGTGGTCGGCGCCGAGCTGAAGGCGCATTCGAACGAGCTCGACAAGCGCAAGTCCTCCCTCATGCGCTTCGGCAAGCGAATGGGTCCGTTTCAATAGTCCGAGCGCCTTTCTCTGTTCGTAGATCGCAATCAATGCAGTTTCGAAGGCGAGAAACTGCGGAATACTGGAACGGCATGCTGTTGAATTGATTTCAACAGTGGTAACACTGCTGGAATAGCATGACTGATCCGCAATACAATATCCGGAGAGCGCAATACCGGCAATCCGCGGGGCAGAGTGGCATGCAATTGTCTAGGGTCGATGCCAGAGGAACTTTTGTTAACGCTGAAGCCGAACGCTTTATTCTTCGTGTAAATAGGGTAAACATCAACACACTGCAAACGCTCACACGCGTGCTCACACTCTCACTCACATAACGCGCATATACATCTTCTTCTTCACTGAGACCGGCCCTGACGACGGCTGCGGCGTATCGGCAGGCGACGCAGGGGCTGAGAGCGTCCGCGCTTGGCGCTATATACTCTCAAACGGCCTAAAACGAAGGTTGATCGCCCGGCCCAGGGGTGAGCCAACTGGTGCCGGGCGGATAGTAAAGCGAAGGCGGCGAGGGTTAGTCGCCGCCTGATAGTATTCTAGGTGCGCAGCGACCTGCGTACCTAGTTATAGTGTATGGTGAGTAGGCGTTCCCCTCGGGGCCCGCCTACTTGAAGATGGGCGACGACTCGTCGTTCTGCGTGTCCTCCAGGAGAGGATCCGCGGCGGGAGGGATCGAGTCGGCCATGGTGAGCGCCTCGGCGGACGCCACGAGGGCGCTCTCGCACGCGGCCTCCTCCGTGGCCTTCTGTTTCTCGGCCTTTCGGTACTCCGGCGACACGAGCTGGATCATGCCGGAGCCGTAGGTAACCACCATCTTGGCCGCGCAGAGGGCCGCGTAGGACGCGTCCTCGACGAGCATGCTGATGTTGGTGGCGTCCTCGTGGACGCATATACATGTACTATACACTGCACGCACCTCCTCAAACATGCACATGTAGGTTGACGGTATACATGCGACCACAGAGATATGTAAATCCGCTTTTCAGGAGAGAAAGAGAAGCGCAAGAGCTACATGATGCGTCTGGGCCGCAAATGATTGCGTTCCTTCAGCGAAAAGAGGTCACAGTCACAGGTCACCCTATACAACATTAGTCAAACCAACCCCATTCATTTGATCTGTGATGGTGATTTTTTTGTTGTCCTTTAGTTGGGTGTTACATTTGCGTTCCTACATATGATCGCATACACTTGTGATGGAGCTTTTCGTCTGTGTCCAGAATAATCAATAGTTTGGTGTGGTAAAGAAGGGAAGGAACTTTGACGCATTTGACCACAATTGCCAGTATACCACAATTGCTAAAAAAGATCGGACTAAATGAGCTTTACTTTTTAAGTGAATTTATTCAAGGTACCGCAAATCCTCCAATAGTGCCCCCGGGGCACTATTTTTTCAACCTCTCCTTACCCGGGGGCACTATTGGAGGGGGGACACTATTGGAGGGGGGGCTTCTATTATTTCAACCTAAAAATTTTGAATGGTAATGCTAGTTTCGCTGTCAAAATTGCCGATTTTTCGGTGATTTTGATCACTTTTGCCACATTTAATGGTTGATTTACCGTTAATAGTTGCTGAAACGTACTATTATTGGTTAGTAGTAGTGTGTATACACGTTATAAATGTACCTACCACTATATTTTTGCCCATAAAAGGCACATGGCACAACATACCCCTTACCCCCGGGGGCACTATTGGAGGGGGGGGGGGCACTATTATTTCAACCTCGCCGTACCCGGGGGCACTATTGGAGGGGGGGCACTATTGGAGGGGGGGGGGGTTGTATTGGAGGATTTACGGTAGGTGCAATTCGGATCTTTCCTCACTGGGAAAATTGTTGAGAAATTTATCGCACTGACAAACGTGTTTCAATTGTGAGTCAAAGGAGCCTCTGACATGTGTTTCGTTCGTTCATTCGAGTGGAAGGCGCAAGATTATACGTTTAACAGTGTCGCAAACGACAATGCTGTACACAAGCCTCACGTCTACTACCTCACGTCTTGTACGTCAATGGGCAGCGTCTCCCCTCCAGTTTGCGGGTACTGCA
The DNA here is from genome assembly GCA_030248085.1 of Paralinhomoeus sp. GSCO2_6. Taxonomy (NCBI): domain Eukaryota; kingdom Metazoa; phylum Nematoda; class Chromadorea; order Monhysterida; family Linhomoeidae; genus Paralinhomoeus; species Paralinhomoeus sp. GSCO2_6. The sequence goes on from JASAMY010000415.1 coordinate 62,048, forward strand.
GTTAGTGGGCGGATACAGCGCCTGCGAATATGGTTGTGCAACGCACCGAAATACCAATCCATTTGTCGCCATCGAAACACAGTCACTTTAGTAAGCGGCTGGAGGCGTCGCACGTATAGATTCCTGGTCTCACAGCACGCCCCGAACGGTACATGGCTTCGTAGGGATCCTTCCAGCAGGCTCCGCATTGTAGGTACCGATGCCACAGGCTCCGTCCATATGTATGTAGGTGCCCCTGCAGCAGGCCCCATGGGTGCCCAGGGAATGCCGCAGTTGCTGGGGGGTGTCCAGCACCCCTTCGAAGCCCGTGCGCGTGTTGTCGGGTATTTTGGGGTACACGGGCTAACAGGGCTCGTTGTCGCACGTCCATATGGCGGCCCCGGGTCAGCTGTGGACCAGCCCCTGCGTCCGCTGCTGGCACTGACACGGCGATGAAGGACCGACGGGGACCACTCCGCTTCCGCAGAGAGTTGTCTTTCTGCAGTTTGCAGACAATCAACGTTTCATAAGGACATTATAAGCGGCCAACAATACTTCTTGTACAGTCCAGAATCGGCCATGTCCTCGTCTTTACTAATTTTCCGTAAACCCTATGCTTCCTTCCCCTTATTTAGCCCCCATATAATTACACACCCTCCCTAGACGTACATAGACCTGGCTCCCAAAATTATTCAACGTAAACGTATAGTAAACGCATAGGCATCAATTCAAATCCATTCTCACGGGGAAAGTTGTTAAACGGTTCGTATGTAAACCTGCGCAGTCAAACGTGTTTCAATTGTTAGTCAAAAGCGCACGCGGCTATACACGGAGTAGTCCTACGATCGCTTTCAAAAGACAATTCGTTTAACCGTTTCGCAAGCAGCACCAGTACGTAAGCCTCGCGTTGTGTATGACAACAATCAGTGCCACTTCTGTTCGCGCCACGCGAATTGGGCCACTGTGAAGCTATGGTTGTGCTGCGCACCGAAATACCGTTACAGTCGCCAGTATCACAGTCACACACTCACAACACATTCGCTTCACTTCACTGCGCCGTAAGTGTCACAGGTAAACAGAACGTGAGGTGCAGAGGTGCAGGCGTTCATGAGGTATGCATACAGGGGTGAATGGGTGATGTAGATTCCTTGTCTCGCAGCAGCCTCCATACATCGGTGCCCCTGCAGCAGGCCTGTAGGGATGCTTAGCGACCCGGGAATGCCGTAGGTAGTTGCTGGGAGTGTCTTGCACCGCTTTGAGGCCCCATTTGCGCGCGGTCTGAGACTGGGGTCCTAGGGTCGCTCGGACTGACAGCGCTCGCTGTCGCACCTGGATTTTGGTATTGGACCGCCGACCCTGGCATCTGCGGCGGATGCGAGCTATTCCCGCAGCTGCTGACGCGCGATGTTACCATAAATCCTCCAAAGAACGCCCCCCCTCCAATGAACGCCCAGGGTAGAGGGTAGGTTGAAAAATAAACGCCCACTCTCCAATGAACGCACAGGGGCGTGCTTTATAACACAGCTATGCAATGGAATGCTTGTCAAAACAGGTATTGTCACGCGGAATTCTACGTTTGGTACTGTATATTGCTTGTACGCACTAGAAGAGCTATTGTTTAGCCGCTGCAGAAGGCGATTTGCACCAATAACTGTACAATTTTCATGTTTAACTAACGATTATTGAGTGCACAGCATTGTTGCAAAGCCATTTAGTAGTTGAGTTTATGAACGCCCCCCCTCCAATGAACGCCCCTTTCCAATGAACGCCCAGGGTAGAGGGTGGGTTGAAAAAATAAACGCCCAGGGCGTTCATTGGGGAATTTACGGTAAACGGTTCGTTGACATGCGCTGACAAACGTGTTTCAATTGTGATTCTTAAGCACCCGCGGTTTGTACGTGCAGCACTTCGGAGTTCGACAAAAGATGTACAAATAGAACCTATTTCTGTATTTTGCATAATTATGTATTTTGCAGAATTATGTACTTTGTTTCATAAGGATGGATACAAGCGGCCAACAATAGTTGGTGTACAGTCTGTCTACACACACACACACACACACACACACACACACACACACACACACACACACACACACACACACACACACACACACACACACACACACACACAACACACACACACACACGCACACACACACATACACACAGTACATAGGTAGTCATTACCCTCCTAGGACCTAGGGAACTATTATTCAACCGACAAGCACCTCAGGCAGCTGATCCAAGGGAACGCGGGGAGAAGCCTGTTCTGTCTGGCCAAAACAAAACAAGGCACCGCTAACATGTCCCTAAAAATACTGGCGGCAGTCGCGATCGCGGCACTCCCACTGGCGTTGGGCGAGCCGATCGACAACGAAATCGCAGGCACCTACGAATTCTGGGCCGACGCGTGCAAAGTCGACCCGGAGGAGTGCGGCAGAAGCCGGGCCAGTAAGTTGGTTGCTGCGAAGGACCCTGGGGCCATAGTACTGGAATAACTAGTTTACCTATACCTAATTAATTGTCATGGAAACATTTCCTAGAAAACACAGACTCTTCTCTTGCACGGTGTCGGGGTTCGATTCTTGATGGATCCACTAGATCGAGGACCCCCCTCCCAATGGATTTTTTCGTGCCGTCGCCGCCCTAGATTACAGACGGCGTTCTTCCGAATGTCTTTGGCTGCAATTGGAAGACTGGAAGGCGCCATAGAGATGGGTATGATATGTACCGTAAATCCTCTAATAAGAGCCATCCCCCTCCAATAGTGCCCCGGGTAAGGAGAGGTTGAAACGATAGTGCCCAGGGCACTATTGAAGGATTTGTGGTATATGGGTCATTTATGGCCTCTAGCGCAATAACAAACACAGACTCTGAAAGCGCGGAATTGACCCATGGAGTTTGCAGTGGCGTTTATATGAGGCCACATGTAATTGCATACGAATGTACACTTTTGTTCATTCGGCGAAGTGGCCCAAATCAACAGATGCTAAGTGCACCACTAGATTTGCTGGCCGACAGCCAACTCGCCACCGCCCACTCGCCTCTGCCGTCTCGCCGATGCCAACTCGCCACTGGATTACGCGTCGCCAGAACAACTCGCCGACACCAAATTTCATTTTGTTTCTCAAGGCTTTAGCTGGCATTCCCAACCTGCCGACCTGTCGGTTGAGCTTGCCTATGTAGCGCTTTTCTAACCAGGCGACAGCTGGCAGCAGCTCGCGATTTCAACTGCCTTCGCCGCAGCGTCGAAGTAGCAGTCCGCATCGTCGACTGGCACAGATCGGACGAAGCCACTGGCGGATCTACGCGAGATCTACAATCTACGCTACGCGTAATGCGCTGTAGGACCAATTATGAAAAAGTCAGAGAGCTCATTGTGGCGTGACGATTTGTGCAGAAGCCAGAAGACAGAAGACAGAGAACAGAAGCCAGAAGACAGATGACAGAAGCCAGAAGACAGAGCATTGTGGCGCAGGCTTTATGCACTCTGGATGCGTGTCTGTAAGCCTATGCATTGTCAGTAGAGTTGGGAAAAATACGTTTTGACTATGGACCAACGTATTTTTTTTGAAAAAATACGGTTTTTTTGAAAAACTACGTATCGTTTGTATTTTTTAAGAGTACGTATGTACATGTACCATACATCATAGTAAGTCATCAGCGAAGTGTCCAAAGCTTAGAAATCGGTACATACAGTAGCTCAAACGCTGTAAAACTGCGGAAGCACGCAAGTGGACGTATAGGAGTGTGTATGTGCGTGCGTACGTGTGTGCGTGTGTGAGGTGGGTGAGTGGCAGGTAAGCGGAGTAATGAGCGACCAGGAGATTTGGCATCCAACAAAGTGAGCTAAGAACGCGACACAGGGCGCGATGCAAAAATTGAGGGCGTGAAGAGGAGATAGCAATTGCAAAAGCTAGCAGAACCAATTGTTGGGTCCGCGTCTGCTGCGTCCGAAACCTACCGTAAGCAAAACCTAAGCGTCGTAAGAGTAATGTGATGTAAAAAAAATCGTCTTGTGAGAAGTCTACCTACCACACAACTCGCATATGCTCTTCAATGTTAGGTACATTGATTAACAACAAATGTTTTATCATCTATTGCAGGTTGATTCAACAAAATACAGGTTTACGACTCCGACTTACTACTATAACCTTACGATTACGACTACGACCGTATTTTTTTTAAAATAAGATACAGGCAGCGACGTATTTTTTCGAAAAAATACGTGTATTTTTTTTGAAAAAATACGTTTGAAAAAATACGCGCCCAACTCTAATTGTCAGAGATCCAATCTGACAGGCGGCGGCGAGTTGTCCCGGCGGCGAGATCGCAGCGGCGAGTTGTCCTACACTCCTACACAACACCCGTAATTCGCGGGCCGTGCCGGGCATGCAAATTGCTAGGGTCGATGTGAGATCAGCTTTGTTAACGCTGCTGACCACAAACGCTTTACTGTACATACAGTGAGCACTATCTACATACGCGCTACGAACACCCAGTCTTTCACACAACTACATGCCGCCAGAATTGGGTAATTTTAAATTAAATAAAGGAGAGAAAAGAAAATTGCGTTTCTCGAAAAATTGCGACTATCGGTGTAAGTGAACTTTAGATTGTGAATCTACCAAAAATTCTTCCATTTGTGCCCCCCTTTCCATCAAATAGTACCCTCTCTCAAATAGTGCCCCACGGGTTAGGATATTTGCTACGCTACCTATGCACCTTTGTGAATTCATCATGAATCAATCGACACAGTGAATTTGTAAGCATCAAATTCAAATTCTTTCTCACGGGGAAAGTTGTTAAACGGTTCGCGAACGAGCGTGCGCTGACTAGGGATGTGGAAAAAAAATTTTTAAATTAAAAGTTTTCTTTTTTAAAAAAAAAACTTTCTTTTTAAAAAAAAAAAAAATTTTTAATTAAAAAAAAAATTTCTTTTCCGAGTGGATATTTTGGTGTGCCAGGACCGCGGCATAACATTCACTCGTCATTTAACATAATATATGTGTTCAAAACTAGACTAGATGACATATTCTTGAGCTTGACAACAATCGTTGTGTCGACTTGTAATTGTTTATTACCGTACGCAACGTAAGCCCCTTTTGGCATTTCAGCTACAGACCCCTATTAGAATAACATCCAAGCCTAAGCCTAAGCGAATGTACCTACAGTGTGAAAGACCGCCGATTTCTCAAGATAGAGGCGGCAGTGAGTGGCAACCGCGTTAATTGTATAATGAATTCGCGATGAAGCCCAGTTGGGACGACGTGAAATGTCACTATACATAGGTATTAAGGAAAAATTTGCAGGCGCCTGCAAAAAAGGTGAATATGTGACGCTCTTTTGTTGGAGACCAGTTTGAAAAAGTGGGGTATCAATTAAGGCATGCCTCATTTATGTATAGCCACTTATGCTTTGCGGCTGATCAACTTCAGTTTGAACAAACCATGTATAAAAACCGAACCAAACGCAGCAACACGTCACATATTCGGCATTTTTTTGTGTTCGCGTGCATGGAAAGGAGCAGTGGCAATTATAGGACCTAACTGGACTGGAACACCCTGCATTCACATATGCCACATGACTAAACGCCACGTGGTTGTGAGACAGGCAGGAAGGACCCCAGGGTCTTGCACATGGACCACTATGCAGACGTACGCACGCACGCACGCAAGCACGCACGAACGCACGAACGCACGCACGCACGCACGCACGCACGCACGCACGCAAACACGTTGCATAGGAGCAGTGCGTTATTGGGTGAAATGCCAAAAAGGGAATGACGAATGTAGCCAGTACAGCCAGCCAGCCAGTATGTATATACCTACACATCACTAACTGAACTGTAGTGGCAATCCACATCTCACAAATGTTAGCAAGGTGCCGATTATTTATGAAGGAACTTTGGCTGTGCCAGGTCGATGGTAATGACCAGAGATAGATGAGATGTGAAAAGATTGCTGTTGCGTTTTGGGTGAGTGAGATGGCTAACACAAAAAAATGTCGAATATGTGACGTGTTGCTGCGTTTGGTTCGGTTTTTATACATGGTTTGTTCAAACTGAAGTTGATCAGCCGCAAAGCATAAGTGGCTATACATAAATGAGGCATGCCTTAATTGATACCCCACTTTTTCAAACTGGTCTCCAACAAAAGAGCGTCACATATTCACCTTTTTTGCAGGCGCCTGCAAATTTTTCCTTAATACAGTGTTTTTTCGTAAGACAAACATCGATGTGTAAAACCTATACAGGCACACGCACGCACGCATGCAGGCATGCACGTACACATGCATGCACGTACGCACCCACGCACGCATGACATATGTACCATGTATGACATATGTAGCATGTTCGGTAGAATCCCTCGAGTGCAGTAGGAGACACTCATCATATAGAATGTGAGCATGTGGATTGAAAATAGGTACACATGTATTTTTCATTGACCAAAGTTGTGCACAACTAATTGTCATGCAAATGATACAAAGCAGGACAACCTATCAGCAAATGGCACAGCATGCAGAGAAACTACAAACAGAAGCCACTGTGGATAATTGTGTGTGTGTGCGTGCGTGCGTGCGTGCGTGTGCAGTTGTGCTATATTGCTGCATCGTAGCATAGTGATATAAAGAATCAAAATGATTGCTATAACTAGGCGGTCAACTCTTGTGTTTTAGCCGAAGTGATGCGACGTGCCCACATCGAGTTTTTTTGTGAAGCAGCCCATTTGATAGTGTGCGTGCGTGCGTGCAGATCTGCAGCGCCATATTGGTGCGTCGGAGCTTAGTGGTGTAAGGAATCAAAATGATCTACACGTGGAGGCGGTCATCTTTTGTGTTTTAGCCGAAGTGATCCGAGCTACCAATATCGATATTTATCGATTATCTCGGAAGTGAAAATATTTTGGTGCGTCGGAGCGTGTTGGCTCCAAGGAATGAAATGTTCAACATCAAAGGGCCATCAACTTTAGTATTGATGTTTAGGCCATCCGACCTAACCACACCGAAATATCGCCAATTCTCGTTATCGGTATAATGGTGGGAGGCATTTTGGTGCATCCAATTTGGTCCACTTGCTGAAACTGGTCAAGATCACGTCTGGGCGATCAGCTTTCCCCATTATAGCGAAGCTCTGCGATGCACCGTTAAAGAGCCTATAGGGCACGGAACTTTCGGCTGAAATTTTTAATTGCTAATATCTCATTATCAGTGATGAAGTTTTAGGTTCAGTGACTTGGCATAGACTTCCCATAAGAAACTGTTCAAGGAAATCAAAAAAAAATTGGGGGTTAATTGGGCACTTTTTCGAGATTTACTCTTGGTGGAAACCACCCCAAAAAAACGACTATGTCCGAAAAAACGCATAAAATCGGCGATATCTCGAGTTTGGTAGGACGCAGAGACGATTCCTTTGGTACGCAAAATTTCCATCGTGGTTCGCTTACACATGCCAAGTTTCATTCCAATTGCCCACGGCACTAGCGAGTGGCGCTCCAAAAACTGGGAGGAGAACACAAAAAAAAAAAGACGCTTTTCGGGAACATTTTCGGGCGTACCCCCTTAACGCGCAGCAATACTGCAACGCGCTGTGGCACGTACGGTCCCCCGATGAGTGCGCTTCTTTTGACCCATAACGCGCCGAAATCGGTTCAGCCAATCAAAAGTTATAGGCGATCAAAAATCCGAATTCTCGCGCGCGCAAGTCGTCACATATTAGGGTTGTACGCTGACGCGTACACCCTGATATAGACTGAATGTCACGGACGCGTACACCTTCTCACACACACTTAGTTCACTTTTTGCGGTCAAAAGCGCGCCCCAGCTCCGTGAGCCTTCTACCGCTCATTTGATTCGGATTTCATCTCTGCAACACAGCCAGCCGTCTTCCCCATTCATTTCACAGGCGAAAGCGATCCTTGGTGTGTAGAACGAGTAAGGTGCTATTTTAGAGTCCAAAAGACGCGTTAACGTTCTAAACGTATACAGTTGGCTTTTGTGGTTCAAAGTGCGCCGTAATCTCCATAAGCCTTCTATAGCTCATTTGATTCGGATTTCATCTCAGCAACGCTGCCAGCCGTATTGCCAGCTCATTTCACCGGCGAAAGCGATCCTTGGTGTGTAGAACGAGTAAGGTGCTATTTTAGAGTCCAAAAGACGCGTTAACATTCTCAACGAATACAGTTGGCTTTTGTGGTTCAAAGTGCGCCGTAATCTCCATAAGCCTTCTATAGCTCATTTGATTCGGATTTCGTCTCAGCAACGTTGCCAGCCGTCTTCCCAGCTCATTTCACCGGCGAAAGCCACACTTGCTCTGTAGAACGGATAGGGCGCCCTTTGAGTGACCAAAAGACGCATTAACTTTCTAAACAAATACAGTTAGCTTTTTGCGGCCAAAAGTGCGCTGCCGTCTCCGTGAGCCTTCTACGGCTCATTTGATTAGTATCACGCACGCACGCACGCACCGTAACGCACGCACGCACCGTCATGCACGCTCGCACGCACCGTCACGCACGCACGCACGCAGAAGGCACGGACATGCACGCACTGTCACGCACGCACCGTCACGCACGCACGCACGCAGAAGGCACGGACATGCACGCACTGTCACGCACGCACCGTCACGCACGCACGCACGCAGAAGGCACCGACATGCACGCACTGTCACGCACGCTCGCACGCAACGACACGCACGCACCGTCACGCACGCACCATCAACCCTAT
>JASAMY010002171.1:0-70712 GCA_030248085.1 Paralinhomoeus sp. GSCO2_6
TTTTTTCCCCCTCTATGTTTTATACTGGGGCAACATTTGTTGCATGTGCACTTCATTTTCAACTACACCATACCAGGGGCACTGTTGACATGGGATGGGGCACTACCGTAAACCCTAAAATTACCCACCCCTGGGGGCTAATTGTTTTGTTTGAGCTCTAGGAGGGTGTATAAAGTTATAGCAGGGTTTCTGACTCAGGGATCTTATAAACTGGAAGTGTTGAGATGTGGGAAGCTTTGTGGTCAAAAAAGGCTGGTGGAGGCGATTTTTAAGGGAAAAAGATGCTGCACACATACATTGGTACACTTTAACACACTCTTACACAGTCTCACATGCACATAAATGTACATGCATACACATACGTGACCATACATACACCCAGACTTAGAAAATTTTGCCTTTCAGATGATAGTCTATAGTCCATTTTGGGAGGGGGCACAATCATAGGGGGGGGGCTTAATAACTCAAAGTGGTCTTAGGAGGGTGTATAATCATAGGGGGGCTAATTATAAAGGGGCTAATTAATTATAGGGTTTATGGTATCGGAAAATACTGGAGAATCTTTGCGCTCTGAATGATTTGACTAATATATTGTAAACCCAATAAATACCCCCCCCCCCCCAGGGCTAATTGTTTCATTAGAGCTCTAAGCTCTAGGATAGTGTATAATTATAGGTATTCACCCCCCCCCCCCCCCCCCCCCCACACACACACACACACACACACACACACACACACACACACATGTGCAACCATGCATACACCCACACATCGACAAATTCTGAACTCAATGTGGTCTTGGGAGGGAGTATTACCTACTATGGGGGGGGGGGGGGAAATATGAACGGGTAATCAGAGTGTCTATGGTATTTTTTGTTGTTGCATGTTGTTGTCTTGGCGTTTTAGTGACATATACTGGCTGCACTGCAGAGTTTCCACTGAGTCACTGCTTTTGTTTCTATGAAGATTATTGTCCATGTAAGGACAAACATGCTTCATTTTACATTGATTTTGACTATAGAGTGAAGAAGCCACAGACATTGATACTGTTTCCAAATGACAGTATGCAGCGAGATAGAATTGAACTAAATGTGGCCAACAAACTCCTTGGGTCCTATCACATGGTGTGTTGTGCCTTGCTCTCACATAACTATGAAAGCCACATCAAAGGTAGTAAATAACAGCTGCATCCTTATTTAGCAAGATTCATGTCAGAGAGAATCTTATTATGGTGTGTCAGTAACCAAGGCTGGACACATTTCTATTAATGCTAGAACCACTGGTGTGGATCCAAGATACTGTCAGGTCCACAGTTGGATGGACTATGCTATTCGCTTACAAAATGCAACATATACAAAGAGATTTCTTGGTCATAGTGGATCACAGCACATACAGAGCAAAGAGGCTTTGCTGTATGGCTTACAGTGGAGTGAGAACAAGTTTTGCAGGTCCTCAGGCACATATTGTAGGCCTTCTAATTACATTCCCCCCTCCTAGGTGGGGGCCATTTAATTTACTATCTCTTCTCTAAAGTTAGTGTCCCTCCTAAAAAGTAATGCCAATGTTTTGTGTCTGCATGCATGTGCTCTGTCTGCATACTCCACATGGGATGCATATCATAAGCCCAATGATTACACATGATGGCTAGTTTCATTCAGGCCATAGCATCAGGGCTAATCGTGAAGGGACAATTCAGAGCGGGCAGGGGGGAGTGGGCTATAAAATGGGAATATGGGAAGAAGGAAGCTTGGTCTATTTGAGGTTTTTTTTGTATGCCCCCTATGAATGACTTGTATGCACACACTTGGACACCGATTCACCCTATCTCTTGCATACCATAAACCCTATAATTAGCCCCCATATAATTATGGTGTATGTATCAGTGTACAACCCTCATATTATACACCCTCCTAAGATCACTTTGAGTTTATGAGCCCCTCAAGAACTACACCCCCTCTCTAAATGGACCATTGTCTGAAAGACAAACTTTCCATGCTTGGGTGTATGTATGGTCACATATGTGCATGAATGTATGTGTGTGTGTATGTGGAGAGACTGCGTGAGAGTGTTTTAGAGTGCGGATGTATGTGCACAGCATCTTTTTCCCTTTAAAAATCGCTTCCATGGGCTTTTTGCCAACAAAGTTCCCCACACACTTGACCCTTCCAGTTTATAAGCCCCCTCCTCATAATTAGCCCCTTATACTCTACACACCCTCCTAGAGCTTGAATGGAATATGGATTAGCCCCCCCCCCCCTGTGGGGAGCTAATTATAGGGTTTATGGCACAATTGAAAAAAGCTTTTACAACATGAATAACTTGACCACAAATAAAGGACCATAAAGGTTTGTTGTGACTCCAGTTGAAGGAAGCCACTCCACTCCCATTCTCCTTTTCTCTACACCCATTTACAGCCCTAATAGTAAAGAAGTACTAGTTGGCACTATCATGTTATTTAGAACAATGTTGAGTACAAAATTTAGAAACCCCTTTCACATTGCAAGTTGTGCAAGCATCAGGGATGGCAACAATGGAAGAACTTATCCAACCTTTAAAATCTGCATGGCATCTTGTTTGAAACAACAAATCATGTCAAGGCTACAAGTCTTTGCAAAAGTTGAAACACATATCTTATTAGAAATGACCAACCATGGGATGTGTTAATAAGTATTCTTTTCCAGCAAAATTAGCCCTTTGGCTTGACCCACATTTTGGGGGTCTTCAAATACCCCACAAATTTTCCAGTATATATTCTTATCTGCAGCTAAAGAGGTATATAGGGTATATATGTAGATATAAAATGGATACCAGTATATGGTGGGGTCATTTTGTTGGGGCATATTATGCCAAATTAAGTACTTTCAGTATAGTCTTACAGTGTGATTTATGGAGTATACAGTTATTATTGTATTACCAGTTTTCTGAATATACATGTGAGATATAAGAAAATTTTATTTAGGATTGAATTGAATGGAAAGAATAAGAATTAAAACATTATTGGAAAAATGTGGTGGAATGAAAAAGATTAATATAAGATAAGAATTTGAGGTCAGCAGGAATTACTAGATTTTCAAATTAAAAAAACTATGAGAGAATGCTGAAAACTAAGCGACAACTCGTGTTGGACCAGTTCATAAGCAACCTCAAGCAGTCTGTAGATCTGGTGCAGTGATGTGATGTTATGAGAGGTATAAGCCAAGACTTATAGTATTTTTATTATTTGGGAAGCCTAGCTCAAAGAGATTCTGGAGCAGAAAGCAAAACAGTTGAAGAGTACATATATAAAATGGTATAAATTTGACAACATGAACAAGTATGAAGTAGTACTTTTTCTTTCATGCTCTAGAGCATTTGAGAGAGTGAATGAGCTGGTCTTTATATGCTCTGAGATGGGTGCCTCGATCAAGGGCTTTGGGGCAGGGAAAGGGGAGGCAAAAGCTTTGAGAATAGTGGGGAGGGCCACAGCAGTGTCTCATGCTCCCATTAGAAGGGTCAGCAAAGTGGTACAGTGACAGCAAAAACCTTTGAAGTACTCAAGATCTGGCATGGAAGGGGTTGACTAAGAGAATCAGTGTTGCTGCTTCACATACCAGCCAAATGCTATGGCTATCCCTCTAAAGCTGGCATAAACTGCACTCAGAACTCACAACTTGAATTCAGTTGAGGTTGTGCACATTATCTATAGCCAGTAAAACAGAGTATACAACATGCTGTTGTGTGCTGCTTATTGTGATTGCAAAGGCGATGTCTAATCAGTGGAAGGTGCTGTAGAGTGAGAAACTAAAATCAGTGTATAATTTTATCTCCATCCTCTTCTGATGTGTCCTTTATGGGTAATAGGACATATACTTAATGGTTGTGCTATTGGTTTTATCAGTATTAATTATTTTGACTGAGTTGTCCCACTATGTAAACTGTAGGTTCTTGCCATGTGCAAACTTAATGTATGAAAGAGAAGTCTATGTAAACCACTTATTCTTATACAGAGATTGTTTGAGATCAAGTGATGACAGTGATCTGGAGGAGGTTAGCAGTTGAATATTGGCAGACTGTGTGGTGCTATATTTTTATATGTGTTTATTGTTCCTGAATGGGCCATTTGTAATAGACACTCTCTAACACACAAAAAAAAAATTTTGCTGGAAAAGAAATACTTATTAACACATCCATGGTTGGTCAACTTTCTAAAATAAGGGAATCAAGCTTTTGCAAAGACTTGTAGCCTTGACATGAGTTGTTTCAAACAGGATGCCATGCACAACGAGAGATTAGACGCCCCACCCGAGACCGCAGATGACAGGCCTCCAAAGGCCCACTTGGGGGATGAGTTTAGAAGGTTGGATAAGTTCTTCCATTGTTGCCATCCCTGATGCTTGCACAACTTGCAATGTGAAAGGGGTTTCTAGAATTTTGTACTCAACATTGTTCTAAATAACATGATAGTGCCAACTAGTACTTCTTTACTATTAAAAAGAAAAAAAGAAACAAAAGAGAGAGAGAAAACAAAGAAACGCAGAAGGGCTGTAAGATGGGAGTAGAGAAAAGGAGAATGGGAGTGGAGTGGCTTCCTTCAACTGGAGTCACAACAAACCTTTATGGTCCTTTATTGTGGTCAAGTTCATGTTGTAAAAGCTTTTTTCAATTGTGCCATAAACCCTATAATTAGCTCCCCACAGGGGGGGGGGGGGCTAATCATTTCATTCAAGCTCTAGGAGGGTGTATAATTATAAGGGGGCTAATTATGAGGGGGGGCTTATAAACTGGAAGGGTCGATGTGTGGGGAACTTTGTTGGCAAAAAGCCCATGGAAGCGATTTTTAAGGGAAAAAGATGCTGTGCACATACATCCGCACTCTAAAACACTCTCACGCAGTCTCACATACACACACATACATTCATGCACATATGTGACCATACATACACCCAAGCATGGAAAGTTTGTCTTTCAGACAATGGTCCATTTAGAGAGGGGGTGTAGTTCTTGAGGGGCTCATAAACTCAAAGTGATCTTAGGAGGGTGTATAATATGAGGGTTGTACACTGATACATACACCATAATTATATGGGGGCTAATTATAGGGTTTATGGTATGCAAGAGATAGGGTGAATCGGTGTCCAAGTGTGTGCATACAAGTCATTCATAGGGGGCATACAAAAAAAACCTCAAATAGACCAAGCTTCCTTCTTCCCATATTCCCATTTTATAGCCCACTCCCCCCTGCCCGCTCTGAATTGTCCCTTCACGATTAGCCCTGATGCTATGGCCTGAATGAAACTAGCCATCATGTGTAATCATTGGGCTTATGATATGCATCCCATGTGGAGTATGCAGACAGAGCACATGCATGCAGACACAAAACATTGGCATTACTTTTTAGGAGGGACACTAACTTTAGAGAAGAGATAGTAAATTAAATGGCCCCCACCTAGGAGGGGGGAATGTAATTAGAAGGCCTACAATATGTGCCTGAGGACCTGCAAAACTTGTTCTCACTCCACTGTAAGCCATACAGCAAAGCCTCTTTGCTCTGTATGTGCTGTGATCCACTATGACCAAGAAATCTCTTTGTATATGTTGCATTTTGTAAGCGAATAGCATAGTCCATCCAACTGTGGACCTGACAGTATCTTGGATCCACACCAGTGGTTCTAGCATTAATAGAAATGTGTCCAGCCTTGGTTACTGACACACCATAATAAGATTCTCTCTGACATGAATCTTGCTAAATAAGGATGCAGCTGTTATTTACTACCTTTGATGTGGCTTTCATAGTTATGTGAGAGCAAGGCACAACACACCATGTGATAGGACCCAAGGAGTTTGTTGGCCACATTTAGTTCAATTCTATCTCGCTGCATACTGTCATTTGGAAACAGTATCAATGTCTGTGGCTTCTTCACTCTATAGTCAAAATCAATGTAAAATGAAGCATGTTTGTCCTTACATGGACAATAATCTTCATAGAAACAAAAGCAGTGACTCAGTGGAAACTCTGCAGTGCAGCCAGTATATGTCACTAAAACGCCAAGACAACAACATGCAACAACAAAAAATACCATAGACACTATGATTACCCCTTCATAATTACCCCCCCCCCCAAAGTAGGTAATACTCCCTCCCAAGACCACATTGAGTTCAGAATTTGTCGATGTCTGGGTGTATGCATGGTTGCACATGTGTGTGTGTGTGTGTGTGTGTGTGTGTGTGTGTGTGTGTAATACCTATAATTATACACTATCCTAGAGCTTAGAGCTCGAATGAAACAATTAGCCCTGGGGGGGGGTATTTATTGGGTTTACAATATATTAGTCAAATCATTCAGAGCGCAAAGATTCTTCAGTATTTTCCGATACCATAAACCCTATAATTAATTAGCCCCTTTATAATTAGTCCCCCCTATGATTATACACCCTCCTAAGACCACTTTGAGTTATTAAGCCCCCCCCCCCCCTATGATTGTGCCCCCTCCCAAAATGGACTATAGACTATCATCTGAAAGGCAAAATTTTCTAAGTCTGGGTGTATGTATGGTCACGTGTGTGTATGCATGTACATTTATGTGCATGTGAGACTGTGTAAGAGTGTGTTAAAGTGTACCAATGTATGTGTGCAGCATCTTTTTCCCTTAAAAATCGCCTCCACGAGCCTTTTTTGACCACAAAGCTTCCCACATCAACACTTCCAGTTTATAAGATCCCTGTAATCAGTAACCCCCTATAATTATACACCCTCCTAGAGCTCAAACAAAACAATTAGCCCCCAGGGGGCTAATTTTAGGGTTTACGGTAGTGCCCCATCCCATGTCAACAGTGCCCCTGGTATGGTGTAGTTGAAAATGAAGTGCACATGCAACAAATGTTGCCCCAGTATAAAACATAGAGGGAGAAAAAATACTGTGAATCATCCAAGTGTGCCCCTCTACAATTGGTGGCATCATGTCGCCATTACTTATCTGTGGCACACAGTCTTTAGTAAACAGTCATGCTTCCACTCACTTGAGTATATGCCACACTGAAATGGACAAAATGGTGGTGCATTGGAAGAGGCCACAGTTCCACTACCAAACTCTGATAGGTATACGACAGCTTTCTTGCATGTATTTGGGTCAATTACATTTCCTAGAATTCTTCAAACTCCTTTAGCTCAACAATGAAAGAGCAGAATTCATGTGCAGTTAACACAGCCTTTCACATTATGTGCCAGCATGGGGGTTGATTTGATTTAAGTTGCAAAATAACAACTTGTCACAGCTATTGCTATGACTGCATGCAACATGTCACAGCCTTATAGGTACATGCAGCAATTGCATGCCTGTCTCTAAATGGAATTCAAAGAAAATGTTCTTGAGAATAAGTTCACAAAAGCTCAAACAATATGTTTCAGGGAGCCAAAGGGGGGTGGCAGTAATTTTGTGTCAGCTGCTTTAAACTTTAAACTTAAACTTTATTTTTGACGACAACCACCGACACAGCACAATTGCCGTAAACTGGATCACAAGATCACAGGGCGGCACCGTATAAATAACAATGGGCATTCTTCTGCCGCGAGGCAAGGTGGGCCCCCACCTGGCACTGATTTTAGGCCGAAGCCATGGTACAGCCAGAAGCCGGAGCTGTGGTTTAAACCCCTTGACCAAGGGGGTAGCCGTGGCCTTGCCCAGCAAGGAATCGAACCCCCGACCTCGCGGTCAGGAATCCAACGCCTTGCGGACTACGCCACAGCCCCACTGCTCTAAATTTGTTTGCTGCTGAACGCTCTACCACTGAGCTGCCATTCCATACCAGTGAGCTCCCATCCCCTACCAATGAGCTACCATCCCATCTGTGCCACAGTGGCATAGCTCATGGCACTAACATTATTTTTTTTTAATTTGCCTATGATGTTTTCTACACAAATAGATACAGCAGTTATAACATTCAAGCATTTCTCTTGAGTTTAAAGAATTCCTTCTTCATCAACATCATACACTGTGCCAAAAGCAACATCATGCTCATCAAATGTTTTTAAAAACTTTATCAATTCATAAGTAAAGACTTTTTTATTGTTTTTCTTGGCAGAATTAGCAGTTATTCTAGTGACATGAATGTCCTGCTGATTGTCAGCATGCCACTGATGTGGCTCATCTAGTGAACTATAGTGAGCATCAACAAATTCAATTCCTTTTAAAGTTGTTTGAATTATCATTGCATCAAAGCTCATTCCACTTTCTTTATAGACATTCTAGAAAGAGAAGAAACTGTAAAGTTGTAAACTCACAAAGTTGGGGATAACTGCAAATTTGGGGTTTGGGATAAAGCCCGATTTACAGCCGCCGGATAGTCCGCCGGACTATCCGCCGGACCCGCTCGCGGACCCGGTCTTTCGATTTACAGCCGCCGGATAGTCCGCCGGACTATCCGCCGGACTCGAGTTGACCAACTTTCAATAAAGTCCGCGGACTAGTCCGCGGTCTTTTTTTGAATCTGGCGGAAACGCCTTCCGAGTACAGATATTGCGCAAGTTTTGGTACTTGGAAGTTTCTTAAAGCGCACTTGGAAGTTTCTGACAGCGCACTTGGAAGTTTTTTGCCGCTGCTGCCGGGCGGGAGAGCTAGAATTGAACGTAATTTTTGTTCTTCTTTCATAATTGTGCTTTCGCTGAGCTCTGAATTGGCGCTGTTGAGCTGGCCGGTCGTCGCGCCGACGCTTGTTTCGAATTGTTTTCTACCGTACCGACAAAAGTACCCGTTCAAAAGAGGGTGTAGACGCGCATTTCTAAAAAAAGACCGCCGGATAGTCCGGCAGCTGTAAACGCGCCTTTTGACCGACGGACTCCGTGTCCGAGTCCGGGGCCGGGTCCGAGTCCGTGACCGGGTCCGGGTCCGGCGGCTGTAAATCGGCCTTAACATATCTGCAAATTTGATAAAACCATGCATGCTCAGTTCGCTGTCAAACATCATTACTTTAGGGTGGGACACCCTGTACTTCCTACCTCCAGGGGCAGCATAGGAGGGGGAACCTTTCATTCATTACCCAGGGCATAATTGCGAGCATGGGTGTCCCACTTAATTTATTCACATATTTACCATAAACCCTATATTAGCCACCTGCCCCCTTTTGCCACATTTTGGACCAACTTTGCAACGTTTTTTTATTAGCATGAACACAAATAGTCATTTTTTTATCCCTCTTTAAAGGTTTTTATTTATTGTTCAAAGCCTGTGCACATGCATACACAGAGTGCATTGAAGTAGTCCAAGAGAGGCAACTTCTCACATACTTCAACTCTGTAAGCAATGTAGTCATTCAATCTTGTGTCTTGCACAGTCACCAAGTATCTGACAAAGTGTGGTTGATCTCTGATGACTCGAATGTCATACTTGCACTTTGGTCTTTCTCCAAGTTCAAATTCATTGCAGCCATATCTCAGGTGCTGGCATTCTCCATTGTACAGGTGGTGCTCATACAAGTAAAATCTAAATATTGATTTTGAGACAAACAAGTAAAACCAATGTTCAACTACTGGAGGAGGCATCAATTGAATTAGCATATGCACTGTGCAAGTGCTTGTGTACCATCTCACCACATGCTCTCACGCACACACATATAAGTACCTGGACACACATATATGTGCATACAAGTACATGAACAATCAGGGTGTACGCGTCAGCGTACAACCCTAATGTGACCACTTCTCAATGCGGGTTTTTAAATTTTCGATCACCTATAACTTTTGATTGCCTGAACGGATTTTGACGCGTTATGGTGCAAATGAACCGCCTTCTTCTGGGGCATCGAACGCGCCATAACGCGTTTCCTTGCTTTACTGTAAGGGGTCAATAGTTCCAAAAATGTTCCAATTTTGCGGTTTTTTTTTCATGTTCTCCTCCCAGTTTTTGGAGCACTGCTCGCGAACGCCAAAAGCAATCAGGATGAAACTTAGAAAGTATGGGCAACCCACGGCAACAATTTGTGATGCCAAAAGATTCTTGTCTAGACTTTGTATATCCAGAGATATTGCCGATTTTATGCGTTTTTGAAGGACCCAAAAAGTTTGTGCCCTATACGCGCTCCAACCGTTCATCGCAGAGCTTTGCTATAAAGGGGAAAGTTGATCGCCAGGACCTAACTTAGAAAAGTTTTAACAATTGGACCGCATTGGACGCACCAAAATACATCACCCCATTATACAAATGGCATAAAATGGCGATATTTCGGTGTGGTTAGCTTGGATCGCTTTGAGGTCAATAATAAAGTTGATCACCAATTGGTGTGGAACATTTCATTCCTTAGTGCCAATGCGCTCCGACGCACCAAAATATTTTCACTTCTGGGAAAATCGCTATATATCGATGTGGGTACGTCAGATCACTTCGGCTAAAACACAAAAGTTGACCGCCTGCACGTGTAGATCATTTTGATTCTTTACATCCCTATGCTCCGACGAACCAATATGGCAGTGCAGATGTGCACGCACGCACGCACACCTTCAAATGGGCTGCATCACAAACAACTCGATGTGGGTCGAATCATTTTGGTTAAAACACGAAAGTTGACCGCCTAGTCATAGCGATCATTTTCATACTTTACATCACTATGCTAAAACGCAGCAATATAGCACAACTGCAAGCGCAGGCACGCACGCACGCACGCACATAATGTACCCCCTATGCACTATAGCAAAACTGCACGCACACACACGCCCACACGCTTCGATCGCGCCATCGTGCGCGCATGTCTGTCAGACCGGTTGTAAGTAACGCGCGGCACACTTCTTTATCCGGGTGTACACTGTATCAGAGCGGATTTTGGATTTTTTGATCGCCTATAACTTTTGATTATCTGAACCGATTTTGGCGCGTTTCTATACGATGCGTGTCTCCTACTGCGATTGAGGGATTCCACGCTACATTTGATTTTTTTTGGTACGCTGGGGCATGTGTGCGTTCTGGTCTGCTGCTGTATGTCTGTATGTGCGTGCGTGCGAGCGTGCGTGCGTGGGTGCGTGCATGCGAGCGTGCATACGTGCGGACGCGCACACGTGTGTGCATGCATGCGTGCGAGCGAGCGAGCGTGCGTGCGTGCCTGCATAGGTTTTGCGTATCCATGCTTGTCTTACGAAAAAAACACTGTATTAAGGAAAAATTTGCAGGTGGCTGCAAAAAAAGGTGATATGTGACGCTATTTTGTTAAAGTCCAGTTTGAAAAAGAGGGGTATTAATCAAGGCGCGCCTCAAGCCACTTACGCTATGCAGCTGATCAACTTCAGTTTGAACAAACCGTGTATAAAAACTGAACCAAACGCAGCAACACGTCACATATTTGGCATTTTTTTGTGTTCCCATGCATACGAAGGTGCAGTGGCAATTATTAGGACCTACACACACTGCATTCACATATGCAGCATGACAGAATGCCACTTGGTTGTGAGACAGACAGGAAGGACCCCATGATCTTGCACATGGAACACGATGCACACACAGGCTCGCACGCACGCACGCACGCACTCACGCACAAGATGTAAAATGGTGCATTGCACTATGCAAACGTTGTAGGTCATCATTGGATGAAATGCCAAAAGGGGAACGACAAATGGAGCCAGTACAGTATGTATGCATTGCCTACACATCACTAACTGCAGTGGCAACCTACATGTCACAAAAGTTAACAGGGTGCTGATTATTTATCCAGGAAGTTTTGCTGTGCCAGGTCCATGGTAATGGCCAATGGCAATGAGAGAGATGAGATGTGAAAGGGTTGCTGTTGCGTTTTGGCTGAATGAGGGTGGCTCGCACAAAAAATGCCGAATATGTGACGTGTTGCTGCGTTTGGTTCAGTTTTTATACACGGTTTGTTCAAACTGAAGTTGATCAGCTGCAAAGCATAAGTGGCTTGAGGCGTGCCTTGATTAATACCCCTCTTTTTCAAACTGGACTTTAACAAAATAGTGTCACATATTATTCACCTTTTTTTGCAGCCACCTGCAAATTTTTCCTTCTGACAATGCATTGCCATTGGCCATTACCATGGACCTGGCACAGCCAAACTTCCTGGATAAATAATCGGCACCCTGCTAACATTTTTGACAGGTAGGTTGCCACTGCAGTTAGTGATGTGTAGGCAATTCATACATACTGTACTGGCTCCATTTGTCATTCCCCTTTTGGCATTTCATCCAATGATGACCTACAACGTTTGCATAGTGCAATGTACCATTTTACATCTTGTGCGTGCGTGCGTGCGTGCGTGCGTGCGTGCGTGCGTGCGTGCGTGCGTGCGTGCGTGCGTGCGTGCGTGCGAGCCTGCGCGTGCATCCTGTTCCATGTGCAAGATCATGGGGTCCTTCCTGTCTGTCTCACAACCAAGTGGCATTCTGTCATGCGGCATATGTGAATGCAGTGTGTGTAGGTCCTAATAATTGCCACTGCACCTTCGTATGCACGTGAACACAAAAAAATGCCAAATATGTGATGTGTTGCTGCGTTTGGTTCAGTTTTTATACACGGTTTGTTCAAACTGAAGTTGATCAGCTGCATAGCGTAAGTGGCTTAAAGCGTGCCTTGATTAATTCCCCTCTTTTTCAAACTGGACTTTAACAAAATAGCGTCACATATTCACCTTTTTTGGCAGCCACCTGCAAATTTTTCCTTAATTAAACATTTACCACATTTATCACAAACACGCATTAAACCAAATGATACAGATGGTAAGGAACAACTCTGACTCTTTGTGGGAACAGCCTTACTTCCAATTCCCTCGGAACTGTTGATCAAAAGAGGTGTGTGGCCATGTAACATGGGCCATGTTGGCCTTAATGGCCCAAATTTCTGCAGTGCATTGGGCATGCCTGCATGTTGGCCTTTGGGAGTGACAAATTTCCTGCTGCTCTGTTGATTAGGAAATGCCAAAACAGCATGATGACATCAGTTATTGTCACAAACCCATATTGTTGGAGAAATCGATGCTGAATAACCATTTTCTTGCATTCCATTGAATCTAAGAAACCATGTGAATCCCACATGATGAGTGTCAGCACAGTACCATTCTTTGGGTCACCAATGGTAGGTAGAAGAACACAAAATATTCTGAGTTCATTAATCTGATTGAAAATGATCATATGTTCCCATGAATATGTCAAAACTGTGCCAGTAACAGTGTTTTCAAGGCACTTTCTGAAATGAGTGCCAACATACAATGTAACCTAAGCTAAATACTGCAATGGACTGACAGACTCTAATTTAGATATCAGTGAATCATAAACTGCCATCTCCCACCAATGCACTTCTGCACCAGGCAACCAATGCACTTCTGCAATACAGGAAAACGTTTCACCATTTTTGTTGTAAGTAACACTTTTTTCTCGCATCATTACATCTCCAGTCATTACATTTGATAGTAAAAATTAGGACTATACCATCTTGAGCAGACACACCATAAATCCTGTTTTGTGGCAGCCTGCTAATCGTTTTAATCAGCCCTTCAGAGCCAGCTAATAATAATTGGCTTGGCTTTGAAATAGCTTACCTCCGCTCGGAATACAAAAGCTATTTTTGTGATCTGCATAGTTGCTCACGTATGTTCCTGCTATTATTTACCCTCAACTTGCAACATCAACCAGTTGCGATTATGTTCAATGCATCATATCGTGTGATCACAATATCGCATTGGAAACCACATCAGCTAAATCCATCCAGCACAACTCTCTGCGCTGCGTTGCAGCCACTCACATTTTGATGGTAAAATGTGCCAAGCCAGCTACATACAAAATTTCAGCTAAATCCGTCCAGCACAACTCTCTGCGCTGCTTTGATAAACACGTATGCGCAAATTGCAAAACTCCCGGGCTATGGTAGCTTTCGCAAATCCGGCCCCTAAATGATGGTAAAATGTGCCAAGGAAGCTGCACACAAAATTTCAGCTCAATCCATCCAGCACAACTAACTCTCCTGGACTGTGCTGCTGACAAGCAGACAAAGTGCTTTGGTAATACAAGTGACCGGTGCATCCGCAAGCTGATAACAGAATTCGAGGAACGCGCGCCCCACGACTTCTTAAGAGGCATCGAAAATACGTAAATTGCATAAGCAAATAGGCATACGTAAATTGCGGTGCTGCGGAATGCAGTTTCAATTGAAGGCTTGACAAAAATAAAATTTGGTGTCGGCGAGTTGTCCTGGCGGCGAGTCGTCCATCGGCGAGTTGGCATCGGCGAGACGGCAGCGGCGAGTCGGCGGTGGCGAGTTGGCTGTCGGCGAGTTGTCGCACACCCCATAACATACCCCTTACCCCTGGGGGCACTATTGGAGGGGGCTATATACTTTCAACCTTGCCATACTCTGGGGCGCTATTGGAGGGGGCACTATTGGAGGGGGCTTCTATTGCAGGATTTATGGTATTGACCTTTCCAATTTATGAGCCCCTCTTAATTGCCCCCCCCCCCACATGATTAGCCCTCCTCCTATAAAAGCCAGAGTGAACTGATTAGCCCCCAGGTGGCTAATTATAGAACTTGATGTACTTTTAAACGTCACCCATTTTGCAATTCAGTATTAAATCAGGCTATTGCTGTTGTTGTTGCAATACTCGTTTTAGTGGATCCATCAAGAACTAAACCCAGAACTGTGCTCGCAAGGCCATATCTCTACCAAGATGTCATCCACTGCCCTAAATCAGGCTAGCAGAGATTAATTAGAAACACTCACTTATACTCTGGAAGAACGTTTGAGGTGTCAGCATGCTTGAGACCGTTGTACCACATAAATTCTTTTAGGAATGCATAGCTGTCTGCAAACGTTCCTTGTAGCACAACATGAATATGGCGTTTATTCAGCTGATCATCAATACAACTTTGATCTTCAGTAGTCGACGCTCCTGCATAATTGTCAAGCCATGACTCGCTAATGGAAGAACTGAAATCGTAACCGTTTGGTTGTTTATTTCTTTTGCTAATGTGGCACCCATAGTGCAACAACACAATACAGTGCAGTATACATCACATTTGACTGTATCATTGCTTACAGATCAACATCACAATTTTTAAATTAAATATGGCCAATTATTGTCTAGGGGGACAAAGTCGCCATGTAGCTCAATGCTACACACTGTCAGGCAGGGTTGCATAAGAAAAAGTTTCTCCGTTTTTTTTAATTAAAAAAAAGTTAAAAAAAAATTAAATTGACTTAGGAGCCATCAATTGGTGCCTGTACTATAAGATACTTTTAGCCTAGTAGAGTGTCAAACACAAGTAATAGTACTCCAAGAAAGCCTTTAGAAGCGTATTTTGCATCGTTTTAGTCAAATGGTGACAAAGCCGCTGCCTCTAAATGGTCGTGTACAGTATCGCACTATGTTGGGAACCAGTTGGGAACCCCAAAAAAAGCTTGGTTTTGGTGCTAATAAGCAAGTTTATGCATGAATAACTACTAATTGTACCATCTAAGCACCATTTAAATGCCTTTTTGCCACTCAAAAGCTAAATTTTACCCAAAAACAGAAAATTTTTTAATTTAAAAAATCCAAGTTTAAAAAATAATTTAATTGTGCAACCCTGCTGTCAGGTACTCAGAAACAGCTGAGTTGAGCAGCATTGTTGTTGTTTGTTTGTTGGTTGGTTGAGCAAAATCGGACATTGTAACTTTGAAAAAAAACTGTTGGCTTTTAAGAGTCAATGTCTGAGAAAGTGTAAGAAATGGACACCAATTTGGGACACTTCGAAAAAATAGAATTTGAGCTGAGGGCATGGGGATGTAGAGTAGGGTGGGTCATGCACCCCTGTGTTGCCACCCCCAATCCCCCTCCATTCGGGAGATACAGGCAAAAATGTTCATAAAATTGCTAAAAAATGTGGTTCTGCATAGGGCCGCACATTTTCTGGTACCACTTCCCACTCGATGCAGCCACCCTATAGGGGGTATACCGCTGGGTAGGTGAGGGTTGGTGCTCCACCCACTCCAACCGCTGCCCTTCTCTGACCTCCCACGATTTTGCTAGAGGGCAAAATCCACAGCAAGTGAGGTGCCCAAGTTTTAAAAAATCGACATTTTTACCCCAAAACATAAATGTCCCCTCCAGTTTCTACATACGTTAAACCGTTTTATATGACCATATACTGACAGAAGTTTTGTCAAAAATTTCGAGGCCAGAGCCAAATAAACGAAAGTTTGAGTATTTTCGCAATTTGTACTGAAAACGCAATTTTCAATGTTTGTTCTCTAGTGTGCTCGTTCATTATATGTGACCAATTTATGCAATTTGGATTCGCCCAACATGCTGAACAATCAATGGAGCGATTCGACGCGGTTTGCAAACCTTTATATTTTTTGAAACAGTTGTGATCTTGTGATTCAGCTTATGGCCATTGTGCTGTGTCCGTGGTTGTCGTCAAAAAATAAAAAAAGTACATAAACATTAAAAAAAGATGAAGGTCTGCAAACCATGTCGAATCACTCCATCTATTGTTCAGCATGTCGGGGTGAATCCAAATTGCATAAATTGGTCTTACGAGCACACTAGGAAAATCAACTTTAAAAATCGCGTTTTCAGTGCAAATTGCAAAACTAATACAAACTTTCGTTTATGTGGCTGCCTCTGTCCTCGAAATTTTGACAAAACTTCTGTCAGTATATGGTCACATAAAGCGGTTTAACATATGTAGAAACTGGAGGAGACATTTGTTTTGGGGGTAAAAATGCCGATTTTTCAAAATTTGGGCACCTCACGTGCTGTAGATTTTGCCCTCTAGCAAAATCGTGGGAGCTCAGAGAAGGGCAGTGGTTGGAGTGGGTGGAGCACCAACCCTCACCTGCCCAGTGGTATACCGCCCCTATAGGGTGGCTGCATCGAGTGGGAAGTGGTATGCAAAAATGTGCGACCCTATGCAGAACCACATTTTTCAGCAATTTTATGAACATTTTTGCCTGTATCTCCCGATTGGAGAGGGTTGGGGGTGGGACCAACACAGGGGTGCATGACCCACCCTACCCTACATCCCCATGCCCTCAGCTCAAATTTTATTTTTTTCGATGTGTCCGCGATTTCCCACTTTCGCAGACATTGACTCTTAAGATTTATTCACAACAAAGCTGTGCGTTTTTGTCAGACAGTGAACATGGGTAGTGCTTAGTGACCTGTGCACAGTGACCTGAGCTGCATTTTATTTAAAAAAATAACATGCTAAAAATGCAAACTCTTTGAAGGTTTTTGGAATAGAGTTCCAAATCCTCTAAGCTTTTCAAAAACCTCTGTGAGATTATAAAACCTTGTCTGCATGCATGAGCATTGCAATAGTTGTCATTAGTGTTAGATTGCGATAGTTGTCATCAGTGTTAAGAGGCGTTCCACAGAATTTCCAGGTATCCGATGCCCGCCAAAAAATAGATTTCGCTAAAATCGATTTTAGGGGGTCCGGATGAATGTCCCATTGGGGATGGGAACCCTCGTTTCGACCATTGACCCTCACCCCCTTCAGAGGGGGCTCCTAAGTGAGACCACTGAAACGACAAAAATCGACCCAAAATTGGGACTTTATTGTTTTGGGCCACCTCCGTCGAGGGTGGCGCGCCTAGGAGGGTGACTGGTAGGTGGAACCACTAAGTTAACAACTCTACTATTACACCCCAAGTTGGCACCTCTCTGCGTCCCTCCTAGCTTATGCTACGATGCTCCAAAAATGGGTGCGCTAATTTTGCAAAAATGGCTATAACTGCTGTGCCGCAAAATATTTTTTGTCCAAACTTGACCACCAGTAGGGAGACTCTTAGGGCACTCTACCCTCAAAATTATAGAGTCTAAAGCCCTGGCCTTCGGTAGTTATAAGCCGAAACCCTCCAAATGTCCCAAAAATGGTTGCGCTAATTTTGCAAAAATCGCCATAAGTGCTGTGCCGCAAAATATTTTTTGTCCAAAATTGACCACCAGTAGGGAGACTCTTGGGGCACTCTACCCTCAAAATTATAGAGTCTAAAGCCCTGGCCTTCGGTAGTTATAAGCCGAAACCCTCCAAATGTCCCAAAAATGGTTGCGCTAATTTTGCAAAAATCGCCATAAGTGCTGTGCCACCAAATATTTTTTGTCCAAAATTGAGCGCCAGTAGGGAGACTCTTGGGGCACTCTACCCGCAAATTTATAGAGTCTAAGGCCCTGGCGTTCGGTAGTTATAAGCCGAAACCCTCGAAATGCTCCAAAAATGGCTGCGCTAATTTTGCTAAAATTTCGCGCCAACAAGCGCGAAATTTGGAGGGTTTCGGCTTATAACTACCGAACGCCAGGGCTTTAGGCTCTATAAACTTGAGGGTAGAGTGCCCCAAGGGCCCCCCCACTGGCGGAAAATTTTGGGCAACAAATATTTTGCGGCACAGCACTTATGGCCATTTTAGCAAAATTAGCGCAGCCATTTTTGGAGCATTTCGAGGGTTTCGGCTTATAACTACCGAACGCCAGGGCCTTAGACTCTATAAATTTGCGGGTAGAGTGCCCCAAGAGTCTCCCTACTGGCGCTCAATTTTGGACAAAAAATATTTGGTGGCACAGCACTTATGGCGATTTTTGCAAAATTAGTGCAACCATTTTTGGGACATTTGGAGGGTTTCGGCTTATAACTACCGAAGGCCAGGGCTTTAGACTCTATAATTTTGAGGGTAGAGTGCCCCAAGAGTCTCCCTACTGGTGGTCAATTTTGGACAAAAAATATTTTGCGGCACAGCACTTATGGCGATTTTTGCAAAATTAGCGCACCCATTTTTGGGCCATTTGGAGGGTTTCGGCTTATAACTACCGAAGGCCAGGGCTTTAGACTCTATAATTTTGAGGGGTAGAGTGCCCTAAGAGTCTCCCTACTGGTGGTCAAGTTTGGACAAAAAATATTTTGCGGCACAGCAGTTATAGCCATTTTTGCAAAATTAGCGCACCCATTTTTGGAGCATCGTAGCATAAGCTAGGAGGGACGCAGAGAGGTGCCAACTTGGGGTGTAATAGTAGAGTTGTTAACTTAGTGGTTCCACCTACCAGTCACCCTCCTAGGCGCGCCACCCTCGACGGAGGTGGCCCAAAACAATAAAGTCCCAATTTTGGGTCGATTTTTGTCGTTTCAGTGGTCTCGCTTAGGAGCCCCCTCCGAAGGGGGTGAGGGTCAATGGTCGAAACGAGGGTTCCCATCCCCAATGGGACATTCATCCGGACCCCCTAAAATCGATTTTAGCGAAATCTATTTTTTGGCGGGCATCGGATACCTGGAAATTCTGTGGAACGCCTCTTAATATGACCGACTGCGGCTGGTGATTAGCACAGGAAAACACATTGTGATTTGCTAGTAATACACACTCCATTATCCCCTTGACAATGTGAGAAGGCAGTTCATCACTGAGTGTTGTAATGTCACCAGTGTTTGTTGTAGTCAGAATTGGATGCAGCAATTGCTAGTTTATTTCTTAATGGTAAAAGTTCAATGATTAGTATGATATCACCTAGATATTGATTCATTATTCACCTGAAGTTTAGCAGGGGACTAGCAAAGGCAAACTTGACAAGATGAGGTAGTGGGTGTCGCACAAAGTCTTCAGGACGGTTGGGAGCAAACGATTTTGCCATGTCATAGAGTAAGTTGGTTGATGGATGCTTGTCGCGGCTGTTGTACATCATGTATTCGGCATAACTGGCTAAAAGTTGCTTCTTCTCCAAGTTCTGTCTACCATGGGTATCACTGTATCACTCAAGGTTCAATGCAGTCATCGTGAGGCTTTAGTATAGATTTGGCAGTAGGATGCTGACTCATACTACTAAACTGTTCAGATGCCAATGTGTCTGTCTACCCAACCCAGTGACCAAGATGTGAATTTGGATTGTCTACATTGTGCTTTAAACCAAACATACTTCACCTAACAAAACGGGTGGAATCTGAATATTTTCTCCTAAATAAAGTAAAAATTGGGTGCTTCATGGTTAAAAAAACAGGGTCGAAATAGTGCTATTTAGCTGTTTTAAGGTAATATAGCACTGAAAAGTAGTGAATAAAACCAACATTTACTCGCATTTATCATTGTCAACTGGTTAAGAATTCTTCACAAAAATGCTGTGGTTGTAGTTAGGCTGATTGATAATTCTGGGACCACCCAAAATTTCAGACATGATGACCCAGACCCAAAGCGGGGCTTTTGACTTGTAAGCATGCCTAACGTGATCAAAGCAAATGAACACACACACACACACACACACACACACACACACACACACACACACACACACACACACACACACACACACACACACACACAAACCCACACACCAGGTGGCAGAACTCGAATTGATATATATGGGACATTTTTCAAATTATCCATTCTCAGAAACACGTCCCCATGACGAGTTGGTAGTCGTAGCACCAGGTCTTTGTAAAACTCATAAGGAATCAGCTTCTTATGCACAATGGCCTGTGTGCCTTCAGCACAGCACATTGCAAGTAAAGCAAGAGAACTGCGGACCAAAAAGAGAGGCATAGTTGAACCACTGCACCCACACTGTCTCGCAGTACAACAGAAAGGGTTCAAGGGCTGCTGCATTGCATACATTGCATGCGGAATGAAGCGGAATATAATACAGAGACGCAGACAACGTCTCTAGAATAGTATTAAACGATGAACAACTGGGTATGCTGACTACTCACCTGCATGTATGCATACCTGTTAGCTGTGAGTAGGTCTTCTCTAAAACTAGCTCAGCGCTATTGCTGAGAAATGCTTTCAACTCTTTAGAAACGCGAAAATGATTCGCGAGTTCCCAGGTAATTTGTCCACATGTACAAAGGTGGAGGTAGGGTCATGACTTTAATTGGGAGTTCCTTAACCAGAACTGAGACCCGTAAAGTTTTCTCAACCTCTTTGGCAAAATCCTCGGCTCCTTCTTGAACCCCTTGGTTTTGCAGAACCCAGGTTCCCTGTGTTATGCTTTCAACTTGAATTGTTCAGCTCACGCATGTACCTTCCCCGCACACACGCGCCATCATACGCAACACAGTAAGTAACGCCGACAAAATTGCGAGAAAATTCGCGAGAAAAAAAGGCAACGAATGACCAACCCACGTGGCAAAAAGCGTCCAGCTAATTCTATGCGTGTCAACTGTCAAACGCGCAGTCACCCTAGTACATATGTAACACTTAGACAATGGAACACATCATCAGCGCAAATAACTTACACTTGACTTTATTGGGGTGATGGTGGTGGGAGGCACGGGTTATTGTTCTGGGGGGCCATGTAATAATCGCCTGGGGTGATAATTTATTTCTCTACATCTCGAATAATAAATATCCAAGGGCGATTAGTACTGCATATTCTTGTGGTCAGAAAACAGATATTACCAAGGCTATACATGATTGCTCGCAGCACTTATCGATTGGCCATGCAATACGCTGCACACACGTACGCACGCACGCACATACACATATTGATCACTTGGTGGAGAAAAGGCTGGCACAACAAGCGCTCCTTCAATAACTTCGTGAAAGCTCAGTATCACAGGCTAAGTATACAATCAATCTGTTGGCATGCAAGTGTTGTGTTGTGAGTTTGACAGTACTTTAATTTTGAATTGATTTTAATCAAAAGTGGTCAATGATACAAAGTCTCCAACATAAATTGAGAGCCACGAGTCTTCCCAAACACAACACCAAAATACCACCTGCTCGTAGATAACTCCCCCAAAAGCGCACCGAAATGTCTCCCTTACTCCGCAACCGTTCTATCGCCACTGCTGGTGCTGTCGCGCCGTTCTCTGGGCTCTTGCAACTCCCCATGGGCTTGCATTTGAGAGGAGTGTTGACTGTGTTGGGACAGCGAGAGATTCGAGGGCACTTTAACAGTGACGTCAGCTAGACTCGAGCCAAAGTCCACCTCAGAGGACAGAGAAACGGCAGAACGAGTCATGAGACTCAGTTGGGAGCCAGAGAGCTGAAAAGATATAAATTTAATTTGGCTGCAAATGTGACTGACAAATCATCTGTGGAAGAAATGCGCTCTTTTCTCGCTAGTGAGTGTGTCGCGCGTGCGTGCGTGCGTGCGTGCGCGCGTACATGGTCGTTTCGACACGCCTTGCTTCACACATACACACGTACACACGCACTGACAAATGAACCACCACATCCCTTCTTACCGACTCGTCCTCATCCTCGGGTCCCACAGAGCCGGTCTGCAGCACCTGTCGCCTGATGAGCCGTTCAGCTTTCTAAGATATACTTATTTCAACTAAACAATTAAATCAATTAAACCATTAAATCTCACTCGGGCCTCCAGTTCACAGGACCGTTTCTTCAAGTCGGCGATGGTTTCCCGTAGCTCGCTCTCTTTTAACCGAGCCATCACTTGCTGTTCGTTGAGCTAAACATATACAAAATAATATGTACCTTAACAAAATCATCATTTGGAAAAAAAAATCATCAAAAATTTGCCATAAAGGTATCGAACCGACCTTCGCCTCCAAGTCCTCGACTCTGCCCCGCTCATGCGCCGTCTCTGCCTCTGCCTCCTTTTGCCGTCTCAGCAGGATATCCTTCTCTTCCTTGACGCCTCTCAGGTCTTCGTCTTGCCGACGCAACTGGTTCACCACTACGTGATTCTGAAGAGGAAAGAACTCGCTGTTTATGGCACGCGCGCACGCACGCAGGCACCGGCACGCAGGCGCCGGCACGCACGCACCGGCACGCACGCACGCACGCACCGGCACGCACGCACGCACGCACCGGCACGCACGCACGCACGCAGGCACCGGCACGCACGCAGGCACCGGCACGCACGCAGGCACCGGCACGCACGCGCCGGCACGCACGCACGCACGCACTGGCACACACACACGCAGGCACCGGCACGCACGCACGCACGCACGCACGCACGCACGCACGCACGCACGTACGCAGGCGCGCACGCACGCACCGGCACGCACGCACCGGCACGCACGCACGCACATGTCAGCGAACCTGCGTCTCGAGTTCCATGACCTTCTGCCTCATCTCCTTCAGTTCGGCCAGTGTGTCCAACTCGCGGATCCTCACGCCCACAAGGCGGTCCTCCATCTCCTTGAAGGCGCCCAGTAAGTCCGTGCTGTCCGTCTGTCGGTCGCTGCCGCTGCCGCCACCGCCATACGAGCCCAAGGAACCCGACAGGATCGGCAGGTTGGCCGAGAGAAGCCAGGAGAAGCGCTTCTGGCTGCAATTGTGGTACGTGCATGCGTGCGTGCGTGCCAGTTGTTGTTGTGAGAGTAGGCACAGTGCTAGGAGGCGGTCAGTGGTCCAGATATATCCATCTCCATGACGCCTTCCTCGCCTAGAGCCGCAGAATTAGCCAGAGACAGTCGGAAGATCGCCATCTGTAATCGGCTCGCGAGAAAGTCCGTCGCCTAAGGGAATCCTCGTTAGTGGATCCGCCCAGAATCGAACCCGGAAAACCGTGCGCGCAAGAGGCCGATCGATTCTCTACCACTAGGCCATCTCCGCTGCCAGCGTGCCTGTCTACCCATCGCTCAGTAGCAACAAATAATTTCGGCCAAAAAAAAAGAAAAACGAACCTCTGATCCGTCGTCTTGGCCCGTTGCTTCGGCGTCGGTTCGTCCGTGTCGCCGCCGGCAGGCGACGGCTCGGCAGCCGACGCGTCGACAGACGTCGACGCGGCGGCTGTCGACGACGACGATGACGAGTTTGCCGAGGCGGCTTCGCGACCGGCAACGTACGACTAAATCGTTGCCTTGCGTTTGTCGTGAGAGCATTTAATGCGGAAATTATGACGAGTCGAGCCACACGAAAGTGGAAGCTGTGTCCAAACAGGCACGCACGCACCGGCACCCACGCACCCACGCACGCACGCACGCAGGCAGGCACCGGCACGCTCGCACGCACGCACGCAGCCGGCACGCACGCACGCACCGGCACCCACGTACCCACGCACGCACGCACGCACGCACGCACGCACGCACGCACGCACGCACCGGCACGCACGCAGGCAGGCACCGGCACGCACGCGCGCACGCACCGGCACCCACGCACGCAGCCGACACGCACGCACGCACCCACGCACCGGCACGCACGCACGCACGCACGCACCTTCCAGTCCTGATCGAATTCGTGCAGTTTCTGTCGCATTTCCTTGAGCGAGAGCGAGCTCTCGGCCTCGCGCATCTTGATCGAGATGATCTCGTCCTGGAGCGCCGCCACGCACTGCTCGGGCGGACATTCCTTCAGGCGCTTGTTGCTCTGTAATACGCTGTTTTTTTCATTTTGTGCCGATTTTTTCTTTTAAGGTGCGTTATTGTCTCTTGCGTATCACGTCGTGTGAGGGACAGTTAAAATCAAATCCCTACAATTCGGCCAAAAAAAAAAACAGCCGGGAAACGCACTGTTGGCAGCACGTAAAGATTGCAAACCGTCTTCAGTAGGTACACCGTACATACATACACATTCTTACGCACCGTCTCCAACTCTTGCAGTCTGGTCTTGAGGTCTCGCACGCTCGTTTCCAGGTCCGATTTTGCGGTGCAGCTCTGGATGAGCTCTTGTTGTAACTCGTGGATCCGACCAATCATCTCGCAGTCGTCCACTTGGACAGCCACCGATTCGAACGGTGCTGTGGAACCTTCCGCGCTCGCGGCGCTTCCTGCCTGCAAGGTCATGATCATGATCAGTAACAGATCAGATCGCGTCGTGGATTGTTGTGGATTAGGAGACCATCTCCATGAAGCCTTCCCCGTCTAGAGCCGCAGAATTAGCCAAAGACATTCGGAAGAACGCCATCTGTAATCTAGGCCAGCGACGGCACGAAAAAGTCCATTGAGACGGAAGTGCTCGATCGAGTGGCTCCATCAAGAACCGAACCCAGGACCGTGCGCGCGAGAGGCCGATTCTCTACCACTAGACCACAGAGTAAGAAGGAACACGCACGCAGCTGAGTTCCCGTATGGTTTCATACGCCTCTTCCAATCTTCTGTGCGCGTCCGAATTGATGTCGCGCAGTTTGTGCAGCTCGTGCGCCACGCTGATGCAATTCTCCGCCTCTTGGGCGAGGTTCACCTGACCGCGGACTGAAAAGAAAAAAAAAATACGCGATTATCGCAATTTCTGTAATTCGTTAGTGCGCGCGTGCCGACGCGTGCGTGCGTGCGTGCCGGTGCGAGCGTGCGTGCGCGCGTGCGTGCCGGTGCGTGCGTGCGTGCGCGTACGTGCGTGTGCGTCCGCGCGTGCGTGCGTGCGCGAGTGCGTACGTGCGCGTACGTGCGTGTGCGTCCGCGCGTGCGTGCGTGCGCGCGTGCATGCATGCGTACGTGCGCGCGTGCCGATGCGTACGTGCGCGCGCGCGTGCGTGCGTGCGTGCGTGCGTGCGCGCGCGCGCGCGTGCGTGCGTGCGCGCGTGCGTGCGTGGGCAAAACGCACTGAGTCTATCGGCCAACGCTTCGCTCTCTTTTTCAAGATAAGAAATCCTCTGTCTGAGAAGGCGATTTTCAGTGCGCAGCCGCTAAAATTTTATTTAAAGGTCCAAATTTAACGGTTTAATAGCTTAAAATTTTAATGAAGGTCGCACAATTCAGCGCTAATTAAATGATTTTAATTATATCAATACCCGCAATTCCACGGCTTCCTCTTGCTCGCGAGTGCGCTTCGCCATATATTCTTTTTCGATTCTGAAATTAATAAAAATAAATTTTCCATAATTTTTTTGTTGAGCACACGAAATTGATTTTGTCAAATTTGGATTACGGTACCCGTATTCGCTTTGCACAAAGTACCAGTAAATTCTCACAAAACTTGTCAAAAATTAATTTCTACGACATTTTTTCAGAGCAGTTCGAGACTTGTAAAACGCAGTACATATCCAGATAAAGTTACAAAGTTGGCTACTTTTTCATTTTCTTTTTGTCCAAAGGAACTTGATAGGCGGTGGCCATAAGAAGATCGTGGTCGCTCTCAAACCGCCGGCCAAACTCCCGTTGAAAATACTAAAAATAAATTTTAAAAATACCAAAACAAAGCAATGAAAAAACGCAAAATAGTCAAACAAGTAAACAAATTGACTCAACTCGTTCAATGGTACTCAGTAGATAGAGTGACGATATAATTGAGCAGGGAAGAGAGACAATGACAAAAATGGTGTAATATTAAAATGTTTCGAATTGGGTAAATATGCAGACGTGCACACTGTACGTGACTTTACGTGACTTGACGTTTTTGCACTGTTTGTTGTCCACCAATGCAAGATTACAAGGAGTACTTTGAGTAGTTTAAAAAATCACTAACTAATTTATCCATAAATAATTTTATTAAAATTTATATATGATGATAATAATTAAAATCACCTTGAGCACACCCTCCATGTCCTGTCGCAGCAGGTCAACGCGAGACAACTGCAGCACAGCAATCGCTACCCGAAAAATCACCTCCATACCCTGAAATGTACCTTATTTAATTAAAATAAACAATTTCAAAATTTAATAGTTCTTTATCAAGCTTCCATTAGTCAATTGTGTGGTGTCGAGTTAGGCACTGCTGTGGTGGTCTGCGGATGAACATAAAAATAGCCTGAAATATATATTAAATTAAAATAAACAAATTCAAAATGTTTAAGGTGCTTTATCACACTTCCATTGGTCAAATATGTGTGTCGATTAGGCACTGTTGTGGTGGTCATGAAATATAGCATGTACCTAAGTCACGTCTCCGTTGTTCAACTAGTTTTTTCTTTACCTGTCATGTTTTCGTACACTACACGGTATATGAATTGCTAAACCACAAAAATTCACAAATACAACGGGTCACGCTGTGTAAACGTACATACATACATACACGTCACATTTATCTTCTGCCCAGATTTTGCCACTGGATCACCTCCTCCCCCGCCTAAAAACCGGACAGATCAAGCGCAACACTCTATAAATACACGGTTCTCTCTATACACGGCCTAATATGCAAATAATTACCGTACCTCGCAGAGGAACACGTCCATGATTCTGTTGGCCAAGTTGAGCGGGAAGTGAATCGCAAACAGGGTCAGAAACCAAGACGACGCGTACATGCTCGTGTCCACTCCGACATTGTTGAAGTGGGTGCACAAGTCGGGCATATGCTCCTGTACGAAAAAAAAATAGATATTTCACGCAAACGCACGTACAGGACAGACTGCCACGCACGCACGCATCGGCACGCATGCACGCACGCACGCACCAGCACGCACGCACCGGCACGCACGCACCGGCACGCACGCACCGGCACGCACGCACGCACGCACGCACGCACGCACGCACGCACGCACCGGCACGCACGCACGCACGCACCGGCAGGCACGCACGCACGCACGCACATATGCACGCATACACGTACACACGTACCGGCACGCACCGACCTGTACTAGACACTCCAGTTGGAACATGCACAGCCCCAGCTCGGCCATGCTCGGCTTGTAGAGTTCGCGCATGCCGCAGTGCTGCATGACGCGCACGAACACGCCGAACGCCTCCTCCTCGGGCATCTAGACGTCGCGAGTGCGTGCGTGCGTGTCCGTGTGTCACACACGTACGCGCGCACGCACACGCACGCGCGCTTGCACACACATGCACGCAGGCACAAACGCACGCACGCACACACACACGCACGCACACACGCACGCACACACACGCACGCACACACACACACACGCACGCACGCACACACACACACACCCGCACACACCTGAATAAGCAGCTGTCCCACGATGAACGCGCTCCCCTGACAGTAGCCCACCTCTGGGTCGTGCACGCTGTACGCCTAAAGCGGGAGAATTTGCTCATTTGTGAATTAATATCTTAATCAACTAATACAGGGTGTCCCGCCCTCCTGTCGCACCTTTTGTCGAAGAATAACTCAGGTCTGGGAGAACCGATTTCAACCAAATTTCAACCACTTATAGCAAGTACTCCAACATAGACTTCTGCTAAGTTTCACTCAAATCGGCTGTAGCGTTTCGACGTTACACGCTGTCAAGTGGAGGAGGCGACATTTTCCAATGGAGAGGACAAACTGAGAAGCAAAAGCGGATGGGTTGACTTTTTGGCGGTTTCTCGATCGTCGCTGCAAAATGTGTTGCTCAGTAGAGCCAGTTCTAGCTGGTTTTTGCATTCGCGAAGGACGAGCGCCTACAAAGCCGGTCTCTTCATCAATTTTGCAGTCGCTACAATGGTTCCTTGTTGGTGACCTTGTTCATGGAAATTCAACTTCAAACCGACTGATTGTTCCTTTTTCAATATCCACCTTGTAAACCTGTTTAGCAAGAAAGGCCCGCATGTCCCACCTGAATCGGTGGCTTGAAGTTTTGCCGAAAACAGATTTTTTTCGAAATGAAGTGTGCAATGTAATATGAAAAACACAACAATTTGCTTGCAACGGTTCAACTTCGCAATGGTGCAGCCGATTTGCTTAAAACTTTGCAAACGTCTAAGTTAGACTACTTGCTACAAGTGTTTAAAATTTGAGTTAAATCGGTGCTCCTAGACCCGAGTTATGCTTTGACAAAAGGTGCGACAGGAGGGCGGGACACCCTGTATAATCCGTGCGTCCCCAAAAGCGCTCACTTTCATGACGCTGAATAGGGACTGCTGTCCCCTGCCGCCGTCCTTGAAGAATTCGTGCTCGGGGTAGGTGCGCGCGATGTCGCGCTTGATCACCTGGAATATCGATCGATCGATCACTGATCGATGGATCAGTGCGATCACGCACGCACTTTCTCGTGAACGCTCTGCTGGGAGAGACAGGCGACATAGAGCTCATGGGTCTGATCCGCCTCCTCTGAAGTGCCCGCCAGGCATTGCCAGGCGATGGCGCGGAAGTGACAGGGAATGCCGCGACGGGCCAGGTTCTAAACAGGTTTGCCTGCCAGCCAGTGCCTGCGTGCGTGCCAATGCGTGCCAGTGCGTGCGTGCCGGTGCGTGCATGCGTGCCGGTGCGTGCGTGCCGCTGCGTGCGTGCGTGCGTGCGTGCGTGCGTGCGTGCGTGCGTGCGTGCGTGCGTGCTGGTGCGTGCCGGTGCCTGCGTGCGTGCCGGTGTGTACGTGGGTGCGTGCCGGTGCGTGCGTGCATGCGTGCCGGTGCGTGCGTGCGTGCGTGCGTGCGTGCGAGCGTGCGTGCGTGCGTGCGTGCGTGCGGGCGTGCGGGCCGGGGCCTGCGTGCGAGCCGGTGTGTACGTGGGTGCGTGCCGGTGCGTGCGTGCATGCGTGCCGGTGCGTGCGTGCGTGCGTGCCGGTGCGTGCGTGCGCGCCGGTGCGTGCGCGCGCGCCGGTGCGTGCGCGCGTGCCGGTGGTGCGTGCGTGCGTGAGCTCACCTTAATAAATCCCGGCCTATACCGGACCTCTTGCGGCCAATTCTTCACAAGATTGCCCCACACCGTCCATAGGTCCAATTCCTCATCAACCTCTTGCTGAGAGTCCCTCCTGGGAGGGGGCTCCCCGCTCCGCTCCCTTTGGGAGTCCGAGGGGCTCGAACCCGAATCGGCGGACCTCCGAGAAGAGGAGCCGGTAACCGAGCGGTTGTCCAGCTCGTTGGCACTGCAAATATTATTGTTATTATTATCATTATTTATTGATTATTACGTTATTTATCGATGAAGCGGAAAATCCACGAACACTGCATTGTCTAGGGCAAACCCTCCAATAATTCCCCTCTATGGATTGCTGAATGTTGAAAGGCACGCAGGTTGCAAAAAAACAACACTCAATGCCTTTAATGCCTCGAGAATTGCAATGCATACACACTATTACACAATACATACACATAAAACACTCCAATGAAACGTCCAACCGACCGGTTCAACATCTCCATGTTGTAGAGAATCTTGGCAGCGAATTCGCCGTCAGTGATTTTCTTGTTTTCCGCGTCGCAATCCGACGGGGGTTCGGTTTGCAAGTCTTCGTCTTCACGCAACGCTTGAGGGTCGCAGGAATCACTGGGACGCTCTCTTCCGTTCTCCGTGCAAGGGGTCAGCTCGAGTTCCGAAGATGAACCGGCGGAGGCGATGGCGAGCGCTTCATTCGTCATCTTTACGGAAACGTGACGACTAGAAATGGAAAAAACGAGTTTTTGGGGCAAAGAACACGCGAAAAGTGAGCAACGAAAAGGAAACAGTTCTATGTCCAAGTCTCTTGCCAGCCATTTCTACCGGCATATTTTTCGCGTGGAAAGGGCGGGCCAGTACGGAGATGGTCTGAGCAGTGAATATGAGCAGTCCCTGGGTATTGAACACCCAGTCTCCGATCAATCATCACGTCCAATCGCGCGTGGTGCGCGCGAACGCAACCAAGCGCGAGGCATAACCACTCTCACGCCAAGCCAATGCCGTCTCACTCCTATGGCCGCGGACTCAGAGGCACACTTCCGAAGTCGAAGGAAAAAACTTAATTGAATCTAGAGACTAGCGCACCGCAAGCGCCACACACCAAGTCATGTGCCAGTTGAGACACGAATCGGACTGCGCGTTGCAATTCGCCCCGAGGCTGGCGGCACGGGCGCGACGCAGCGATTGCCGCCGCCGCCGCCGAAATTGGGGCAACAACAAACGAGCGCACAACCAGTCGAACTGGCTGCGATTTCGAGAGCGGGCAATGCAAACGATCGACCGACAGAGATTAGTGATGGCCGACGAAGAACCCATTGATTACAGCCGAGCCCAAACACCCAATTATAGCAACGAAAGAGGAGCAGACAATGTGCATACCAAGGTTCACACACACTGCAATGGTCGATGTGTAGCATGTGGTCGATGTCAGTGCAACGCAAGCATTACGCTATTTATGCATAGTTATGTAGGGTGTTACAGAGGCAATTCTTCTCTTCCCACCCAGGCAATCGCAACAACTACGTGCATTGCAGTCTACGCATGGACGTCACGGGGTCGCATTGAAAGGGCAATTTCCGACTCGACGTTTAGAAAATCTCGGTCGCATTCAAACGAAATCGATGGTGAACGACGTGCGGAAGACAGATACGCATCAGACACAAAGGTTATCTGTTCACACGCGCTGGGCACAGTGCTGTTCTGTCGACGTAAACGCAGGGCATCGGGTTTCGCTTTTGCTCCCAACGAATCATCATTGAGACAGTCATCAAGCCATGTGTACATGTGAGACTACGACGACAAAAGCGGGTTGGCCTCAGGCCCGCCCTTGCAACGCCTTTGC
Source organism: Paralinhomoeus sp. GSCO2_6 (assembly GCA_030248085.1). NCBI lineage: Eukaryota > Metazoa > Nematoda > Chromadorea > Monhysterida > Linhomoeidae > Paralinhomoeus > Paralinhomoeus sp. GSCO2_6. The sequence goes on from JASAMY010002171.1 coordinate 31,140, forward strand.
ATTCTCAATCGATTGTTGTCAAGGCACTGCGTTGCACAAGTGGTGTAGTGGTCAGGCAGTGGTCTGGCACGCAAGCAGCGGCGGTTCGAGACCTGTGCGCGCCAAGTTTCTAATACACGCTGTACATAGAGAACGAAATGGAAAGCCAAAGCAAGTTGTGGGCACATCAAACTGAAAGTGCACGTACGCTATGCCCACTTAAATGCCAGATGGGTCCTCGCACTCACTAGCCCAGCCGAAAAGCTCCCAATTCCCTCGTCCTTTCGACAGCAGCTGTCTGGACCATTTCAAAGCCCATACACCCACCCACTGGCAAATCGCTGTTCGTGGCTAAGCAATAAATTCCAATGCAAGCTGGGTGAGCCACACAGTGACAGAATGTGGATGGGTAGCCAAGGTGTGTAGAGGGACGGAATTAGAGAACGCGTCGTGTGGTGCCTAGACGACGAGGCAAAGGGTAACCCGACCTCCCGGGCTGACAACCGATAATAATAGGATGGACGCGAGCAAAACAATTTCTCCCGGTTATTAATCGAGCTGCCATATTCGCAATGGTAGAGCCATTGACTGACTATCCCAGGCCAAATGGAAATGAGCTAATGCGAAAACTATAGCCCAAGTCGGTAAAATGGATTCCAAAGACTGCAGAAAGAGCTTAGTAGGCAAAACAATCGCAAGAAGTGACAGCCAGTTGAGCGGAATGTCAACAACGACCAGCTCGGCTAAACGTTGCAGTTCGAGACAAGTAGCACGCGAACCACTTAAGCTAGTCAGCTTCTTAAGCAGCAGCTAACATATCGATCTGTGAGCAACACGCACAGCTCGCGAATTCGCTAGGCGGATTCAATCTCAAGTGATTGCTCGCCATACCTGCCCATGGGGGGGGGGGGTCTCGGGGGGGCGTAGACCCCTCCCCTGTAAGACCCTATCCCGAAAGACTTTCGGGATTACCCTCCCCCTGGGCTACCTAATCCCGAAACCAAATCGGGATTTTCGGGATACCCCTCCCCATCTCTATAGCCAACCATCTAGTGCAATGCAGCCGCGCAACTGTTGTACAAACATTACTTCGGCATTGACTTGGTTGCGCCTTTATCGATTTTGATTCGTACAGCGCTTATCGATTTTTGTTTTAACCGGCACCCAAAGACGCGTAATAATATGTGTGCACGTACGTTACGTAGCATCTGTCTCCTGTAGCCTCTCTCTAGGTACGGGTGTGCAGGGCACTAGGAAGCACTAGTGTGGGCAGGTAGGCGAAGGGCAAGCGCGAGCAGGCAGTCAGGGAGGTTTAGCAGATGACAGATGTCTAGTTTTTTAAGATTAACGCACTACCCATGCGCGCAAAATTTTGCCTGCGGCGCTGTGGTGAGGTGGGTGAGTGTGCAAGTCACTCTTTGACTAGGGAAGCGTTTTGGGCCAGGACATAGGATTCTCTTAGGTTGACGCTCTAATATGCGAAAAAATTGCCTGCAGCGCTGTGGTGAGCGTGCAACTCACCCGTTGTCCAGGTAATATTTAATTCTTAGCAAACCTGGCCAATTACAACCGCACATTACCGTTAATTTTAAGAAAGAGTTCCTGGTGAGACATAGAAATGGCCAAATTTTCGCCTGCAGCGCAGTTTATTTGCGTGCAGACTGTCGTCAATAGAGCCGCTCCGCCTGTCAGGGCACTGCGAGTACCTCCTGTCGCTTCGCAGCCCACGCGACTGTGTCAGCAAGTGCCAAGTTGCCTGCCACTGGCACTGCCACAGCGCCAGCTCCTAAGCAACTGCATCAGTGGACAGCCAGGCGACTCCAAATTACTTGCTGCCAGCTCCCAAGCAACTGCGTCAGCCAAGTTTAAGCTAACTGCGTCAATGCTAATTAATGATGAGCACATCAAACTTTTAATTAGTTGCAAGGGAGAAGATCGTCCAATGTTCTGAGGACTCAGTCTCACTCATTACTGTAAAAAGTCAGAGAAAAGTCAACTGCAGCCACAGTGGAAACCTACATCTCACTAAAAGAGTAGCATGCAAATGCTGAACCCGTTGCTGCAGTACTTGCTGAACCTGCTGCTGGTGCTGAGCCTACTGCTGAGGCTTCTGCTGAGCAAGCTGATGAACCAGCAACAGTAGCTGATTTCTCCTTTTCCCTCTACAGTTTCATCAGCCCATTCTTCGAACAAGTAGCTGTTCTCTCACCAGATTGTGACTGTGATGGTGTGCAGATGCACACCAAGTTGCAAGCTCACCTGACAACAGCCCACAAGAAAGAAACTGACGCTCTTGGCCTGCAGACTGTATACAAATGTTCTGCTTGAGCCAGGACGTAGACGCAGATCTCCACCACATTGATTCGTGGTTCGGCCTCCAACACTTGCAGTGCAGTTTCTGTGGTTGTCTACTGTGTCTTCATCGCAGAACACAGGCTACCATTTTTCTTCTTCTTCTTACCATCACACCATGTACATTCATTACAGTGTGCTGCTGCATTGCATTGATGGACCATGCATGACACTCACCCACCCACCCACCCTGTGGGAAGTATCCCGAATTGCCCAGTTTACCCACCCCCTGCCTTCAAAAAATTTGGTGATTTACCCCTCCCCTGGCCCAATTTCCATGGGCACCTATGTTGCTCGCAAGCAGAGCTATGCATTCAATCATTCCAAATTGAACGCTAATGAATCACCGTTCGGGGCGGGGACTGAACTGCCTATTGTGAGTCACAGCACAGCTCACCGCCTATTAGTCATAACACCCCCCCCCCCCCCTCTAAATAGAATACACACAGCACTGGGATAGCGAGAGGCATCGTTACTAACCAGTCTGCAAGTGTTGCACCAGCCTAGACTGGACTAAAACCCCCTTTGCTCGCCATAGCGCAAACATTCGTATTAGAATAGAAGGGTCGAGCGCAAACAAGGGATTTGCTCATTGGCCATGCAAAGGCGTAGGGGAGAGTGGGGGCGATAACTCAAGAATAGCGTGCAAAGGCGTGTGTATGCGTTGTGGGTAACCAGCCGCTCCCAATGGCGAATACCATAAGCGCCACGGTTTCAAGCGTTTCCTAATTAGCCAACTAAACCAACTGGGCTAAGATGTCTTTAGTCTTTAGTCCTTGCAGTAACCCAGGCGAATGACTTCAAAATTGATGCAGTGTGTGGGCAGGCAGAACCATCCAAAGGGTGCGTAGGCAGCCATCAGATCTGCCCGAAGCCAAAATAAGCGCCTTGCCTCACTGATGACCATTCTATACGCGTCTTAGCCGACACGAGGACGCTGAACCGACCATACAACAGAAGAGAGAATAGCGACAAAGCAGTAGCAGTTGGGACTGAGACAACACACACAACGAACGCCACGCCACGAGGCAACGCACAGAACACGACGCGCAAACAATGGTCGAAAGGGGTGGGGGTGGGGGCAGGCAAGGCCAAAGCAGTGTCGCAATTCATAGTTGTCACACTGCCTGAAGGGCCGTCCAATAGTAGCACTTGAGAAGGAAGACTGCACGCGACCTTTGAAGACTGCACGCGCACGCACGACGCACGCACGCACGGAAATCAAGCACCCACAAGGATGAAGATAGACGCACGCACGCACGCACGCACATACACACGCACACACACACACACACACACACACACATGCTACAATGTATCAAGAGCACTTTTTTCCTAGTAACGCTCGCTAAGCACATTTTGTTGCCGCCAGCACACACTGTACAGGGAAGTGTTCCGTACATATGTACAATGTACATCTCCCAGGAAAACAGTGTCCGTCCGTCCGTACGCGCACAAAGTGTAGTCTACACTTAAGTCGGTGCGGGGGGGGGGGGGGGTATCCGATTTATACAGCAGTGGACCGGGGGGGGGTCTCTTTTCGGCGGCGCGAGCGACACACAGGCGTACGAACGCGCGAACGCACGCACTCGATGACACCAACGCGTTGAGTGACAGTCACGGGCCGGTATGTGTGCCGCCCCCCCCCCCTCAAGTGTGGGATGAATGTGAGTGTGTGTGCGCGCGCAGTTCGGCCGAAACTAGGCCATCCAACGGTGGGAGGGGGAGGGGGATTTTCTCACTCGCTCGCCCCCTCGTCGCGCCCTACGCAAACGCGCATTTTTTTTTTTTGCTCTTAGAAGCGGGGAAAAGCCGAAAATGTCCTCACCACATGCGGCGCCATTTTCCAATTTCGGTTCGGTTCTGCCCAACAGCTTTGTCTGTCAGCGTGAAGTGCTCTAGTGCTGCGAGCGAAGCGTTTTACGGCGTTACATAAAACACACACCTAACACACCTGACACACCTAACACACCTCGTGCGTATTTATAGGTCTTTCGTACTGTAATACTCTTTTTTAACCTTACTAAAATCACAATGGCGTTTTAACTTCGTTTCTTGAGAAACATTTGCATTGCACAAAAATACGACATTTAAGCACGATAAAATGCTTGAATGCTCCCGTTACACTGAGTTTTAAGCAAACAAAACGACTTTACGCTTTACGACAGGCCCACGACGCCGGAACGAACGAGCACTGGTCTGCAGCGGTTGTGCAAGTCTTCTGCCGAGGGCGCCGTCAGGCCGCAACCGCAGAGGCACTCGAAGGGCACCACGCCGCTCGCACCGAACAGGAATGGAGAAGGCACGGTCTGCCCCACTGGCGTGCGTGGGCAGCGTGTTGGGCGGTCCGCGACGGCCAGCGAATGCGCGCAGAAGTCGCGCCGTCTCGCGTCCCCTCCGCCTTTGCCCCGGCCCTGGCAGGCGCACCGGAAGCTGACCAGTTCAGAGTCCGTCTCGACGCGGTAGTCGGCCTCCGCGGTCATGACGAGAAAGGTGTGCGGCGCGTGCTCGTTCCACATTGAGCAGTACGGACAAAACGTAACAAAAATAGGCCCCTGGCAGTCTCAAGAGCGGTCTTTTTTGACAGACTTTTTATGCTCCATTTCCAACCATTGCCTGATGAAGAGTCTCGGCTACTTCTGCCCAACTAGTCAAAAATTTGTGGAACAAAACGGGTCGCGATCGTCCAACCGCTTCGCTGGGGGGCTACGGAGGAGAACGTTTTCGGTAGTCGCTCCGCTCACACCGTCTCCTTCCGACATTTTTCAGCAGATGTTGAAAAATAGCGCAAAACGGGAAATTTGACGTGAAAAAATAACGGGAAACTTAAAAATGCGCGTGTTAGGTGTGTTAGGTGTGTCAGGTGTGTTAGGTGTGTGTTTTATGTAACGCCCGTTTTACGGGCTTACAAGAATCCATGCAGGCATGCAGGCATGCAGGCAGGTAAAGGATGCAGGCAAGTTGCAAGCAAGTATGTGCGTAAATACCTTAGAGCAATCTGCGTAATTATCATCGTACTGCGATACTGTAATCAACGTTTTCCAATTCTGAACGTAAGCTCAGCGTGCTTCGCGTACACAATTGCAATTGTAGCTTTGCAAGCAAAACACACGCACCACAAACAACGATTAGACAAACTTAGAAACTGCACGCTGTGCTCAGCGGACGCGTCCTTGTTCGCCGCGTGACATAGCATTATGCGCGTGACCAGTCATTACGCGAGTTACATCGCATTACGCGCGTGAGCACTAACTAAAAAAGGTCAACAGCTTCATTCGGGTTTTTGGCGGGCAGAGTCAGACATGTCTGGAATTTGAATGTGATTGTGTGCAGTGCAACAGTTAGAGCGAAGCCTGCAAAACAGCCGAGAATTCCCTTCAACAAAGAAAGCGAGATCGCACCTCCAACAAACGACCAAGGGGACTAGCGGAAGGGATCTGCTGCGGACTTGGCTCTGGGGGGGGGGGGGGGGCAAACAACAAGAAAATAGCAAATGGCAGGGCGCATCATTGCACTCCAAACTGGCTAAACAGGTGAGCTCGGTGTCTGTCCGTCAGCAGGTCCTTTGCTTCCGTCGACAACGTCAGCAACGCCGTACCAAAGCATGGCGAGTACCGAGGCACGATGCACCTGGAGTGAATCAGTCACAATATTCATGCTAATAGTACCCCCTTCTTGCTAATTCTAAAATATGCTAATTCATGCTAATAGTGCACAGATCTACAGCAGGTCCTGTTGCAAATATAAATACATATTAGTACAGGCAGTAGTCGTTGGGACTGGGAGCATACATGTAACTGGGGGCGGGGGCACCACCCACCCACTCGGAAGTTTACCCCTCCCCAACCCTCCCCCCCCCCCAGCATTTTTCTGAAGTTTCCAACTTGTCTACTATTATATAAAGTAGTGTATTTTTCCTCTTTTTAGTGTTTTTTCTCTAAAACAGCTAAATAACGCAAATTTTGGGGCGATTGGGTGACATCTCGCCCAACGACATTTCGCCCAACGACATTTCGCCCACGACATTTCGCCCAACGACTTTTCGCCCATGCGACAATTCGCCCAACGACAATTCGCCCATGCGACAACTCGCCCAACGACACTTTGCCCAATGCAACTCAGGTACCTCAAAAGTACACTTCAAAGCAAGTTCATACAAATCTGTCAATTCGCCAATTCGAAACAAGAGCTAACTAAACCGGGATGGTTGGGCGCCATAGTTGGTTTTATGCGCCCAACCGTCCGTCCTCTACCGTGTTCAGAGCGCTCTGCCTCGCCGCGCAAACTTCTCATTGGCGCTCGTGTTGTACGACTCGGTCGGACGCCTCCACACGGCCTTCAACGGCCAAGTGGCTGTGCTCTCCGCTGAGAAAGACGATCTCGTCGGCAGTGGTGTGAGCGCGCGCCGAGCAGGCTTGTTCAGGGCCCGTATTCATAAACATAGTAAATACTAAATACTAGGGTAGTTGCAACTTCTTACTAGGTAGTAGGATGCAGGTGGTATTCATAAACGTAGTATATACTTTTTACTACCTAGTTGCAACTAGTTAGTAGGTAGTAAAACTAGGGTAGTTTTTAGCAAGCTCAAGGGCTTGCTAACTGGGGGTAGTATCAACTTTTCACGAGCACTTCCATCGATTTTTCCATCCATCGAAAAAGACGACATCACCGCTTCACCGCGTCGCAGACGGAAGGAAACGACTGACTGACTGACCCGACTGAGGACGTTAGGTATACATGAGCTTGTACCCGCTGATTAACAGCGGGCAGCAGCAGCGAGATTGCCAGATCGCGATAACGACCGACCCCACTTTTCCGTCCTTTCCGATTGCGAATCTATGGTTTGACAGAGCCGGCCGCTTTCTCCGCTTGACGGATTGACCGCTTCTCCGCCTGCCTCGCAGTAGCTGCTGCTCGTCGCACTCACGGCAGATTTCCACACTCCGGCAGACACGGCGCACTCAGATTTCCAATAGACTTGATCTTATCGGCAGTCGAAACCATAGTCGTGGGTAACTTTGCGACCACATCTGGTGGTGCAAAGAAACTTAGATGGCAGATGATCCAAATTGGATGGGTCCATGGATGGCTCCATTTATTGGGCAAAGTGTCGTTGGGCGGGATGTCGCATGGGCGAATTGTCGTTGGGCGAGTTGTCGCGTGGGCAAGATGTCGTTGGGCGAGTTGTCGTGGGCGAAATGTCGTTGGGCGAAATGTCGTTGGGCGAGATGTCGCATCACCTTTGGGGCAAATGCCCCAAAATATTACTCGTAGCGGAGGTGCAGGGCGCAGTCTCCCTTAGTGGCCTTGACGCGCTCCTGACCCGTCGCGTCTTTGTAGGAGTAGCGCTCGCGGTGCACAACCACCAGGTCGAACGGAGGCCGCTCAACGTCAGACGCAACGATTCTCCCCTGAAGCGCGCAAGCACCATTAAAAAGAGCTAATAGTATCCCTTGCCATCGATGGGACGGGATTCCGAGCAGGTTCGTGCATAGGTGTATCTGGGAAGTGTGTAGGTGCAGGTACAGGTCACCCCCACCACAAGTTTCAGACTATCTTGCACGAAAAAAATAACCCCCCCCCCCACTCGGCCAGACCTGGTTACAGGTATGGGTGGAACAGCTCGATACGATCTGTCTAGTGGCGCTCAAGGGCTGTACCGTGCATCCCCAGCACTTCTTGTCCGCCGAACGCTTTTCTTTGAGGAAGTGGCGCACGGCGCGGATGTGAAACGGCTCATCCGGATCCATGTAGTACTGGACAGCGACGCCCGTGGGCCGGACGGGGAGCGCGGCCAGCTCTTGGCGGCTGGGGGCCGCCATGCCGCAGCCGCAGGAGCAGAGCGTCTTCTCGGTCGCGTCACCGGCCAGGAATGGAGCAGGCAACGTGACACCGAGTCGACGTTCGGCCACGTTGACACCCCCTCCGAACTTGCGAGTGGATCCTTTTCTTCCGGAGCCTAAAACGAACAAACGAATAAACAGATAGATTGGATTGCAGATTGAAGGAAACAATTGACCAGAAGGGAGCAGCGGATTCAAGTAGACGCTCGTCTTGGTCGCTCGAATCTTGTCCGCGACGTTGGTGAGGTAGGCCTGATCGGGCGGCGGCATCGTCAAGAGACACCGCGAAGGAGCACTCTCGCAAGCGGCCAGGCACTCGGCTCGGCGCCGTCGGACGCGTCGTCCCTTCCGCAGAACATCGCAGCAAAACGTTGCCAGCTTCCAACAAGGAGCCGATGAACCGTTCCGATGCCAAGCCCGTTTCTACTGCTTCGTTTCTTGTCGACGACTGGTCGTCGTCAGGCGAGCTAGATTCGGCCGCGCGTCGCCCCAAAGACCCCGGCGAGGGCCGCTGGTCAGCCTTTTTTCGATTTGGACTGTTCGGCGATGGCGGCAAGTCGACTAGCCCCTCTTTGTTTTGTTTTTTGGGCGTTAATTCGCTCATTTTCTCGGCAAATTCCCAAAAAAAAAATAACCCGCTCCACTCACTGTGTGCGATATACGGTGCTTAAAGTTGCGGACCAAACTTTAACGTGTATGGTGCCGCAACTTAGTGCCTGCATCCTTTATTTGCCTGCATCCTTTACCTGCCTGCATGCCTGCATGCCTGCATAGATTCTTGTAAGCCGTTTTACGGCACCCGAAATGCGAAATGCAGCGTCCGTATGCGCGCGCCACGCTTTATATGCAAATCAGACGAGTAACGCGCTACTGTAATTGCGGGTCGAAGGCAAACGGCGCAAGACGTAGATAGTTTGAAATGGAGCGTAAGAGGCGGACGAAATGGCTTGCGAAGCTAATGCCAATGAACCGAAAAGCGAAATCGATCAGAGAAGCGCAGTTGAGAGGCCCCAAATCAATCAGGTTGGTTTATTAGCGACTGCAGGCCGGTTTCGGCAAAAAACATGAATTTTTCGGCGATTGTCAAATTTTTGTATACTCAGCGTTTTGATCACTTCTCAATGAGTGTGACTTTTTATAATTATTGTTGATTACGTTGTCAATCATAGTGTCAGAAACGGTCTCTGCACGCATTTGCAGAAGTTGTAGAAATACGCAGCAAAACTCTAGTCCACACTCACAAATTCCACTAACCTACACCTTGAGCAAAGCTGCACATTCAGCGCTGGCGAAAGGCCAGGTTCACCAGTCTCAGTTGGTGTCTTCTCGTGCTGGGTTTGTTCGCCTTTCGGATGACTTTGGCCGTGCTGACCGCCTCGGAACCCTGCAAGGCGTTCGCGGGCGAGCAACACGAGCCGGAAACCGAGATGGAATTGCACTTTGGCGACGAGCAGCAGCCACTGCAGCCCCTGAAAACCTGTTTGAGCTCTTCCGAGGTACGCGAGCAAACGGGTTTGGCTTTGCGGACAAAAAAATAGTTGCTGGATTAGGTTGGGGTTGGGCAGCGTAGTGGCCTAGTGGTAAAGAATCGGCCTCTTGCGCGCAAAGTCCTGAGTTCGATTCTTGATGGGACCCACTAGACCGAGGATTTTCTCAGGCCATCGCTGCCCTAGATTGTTGATGGTGTTCTTCCGAAAGTCTCTGGCTAATTGCTCAGCTCTAGACAGGAAGGCGTCATGGAGATGGGTATGCTATATATGGGCCATTGACGGCCTCCTAGCGTTGCCCCTAATCCAACAACAACAGGTTGAGGTTGTAATAAAGTGCAACGGAAGCAATTCGGCTGATCCAATTCAGATATTTTCAGCTGGCTTTTCGATTTCTACTAACCGGTTTGGCTGGAGTCGTCATTTTCGGACAGTTCATAGCACTCGCCTGGGAAGAGACAGTGCTGGCGGGCATGGTGGTGGGGGCGCAAGTGAGTTGCTGCAATTCTTTTTTATATTTATTGTTTTTAATTTTAAATTTTAGATGCTTTTATGCGTTTGCGATCTCTGCCGCACTTCTTTTGCACGCTTCCTCGCGCTGTATGAATTTACATTTTCCTGTTTACATTTTCCTTGAATTTACAAAAATACATATAATTTCTATCAATCGATTCAATGCAATATTGTTGTGTCCCACCTATACATATGCTATGCGCTTTGCGTTATTTTAACATTTTTGATGTTTTCCAAAGATCTCACATTTAACATCCCAAAGTATCGTTTAGTGGCTGAATCTAGTCAGCGACTTCGTCTCAAAGTCAAACGCCGCACTGATGGTCGGCCCACAGATGGATTTCTCCATTTTGATCTTCACAGTCGCCTTTTTTGGCATAGAGCTCGCGAACGCGTGTTTCTTCCTACTGTGGGTGTGCACGTCGAGATTGAAATAATGGCGCGTCGTCGCGTACGAGCGAACACCGGCAATGCGTTTGCAACGGTCTACTGCGATTCGAAAGTTGTTGTTGGATTAAGGGCTAGGAGGCCGTCAATGGCCCACAAATGTAGCATACCCATCTCCATCTCTCCTGTCTAGAGCCGCATAATTAGGCAAAGACATTCGGAAGAACGCCATCTGTAATCTACGGGCAGCGACGGTACGAGGAAATCCATGGCTAGGGAAAGACTCGTTTTTAGTGGATCGATCGAGAATCGAACCCGGACAGAACCGTGCGCGGAAGAGGCCGATTCTCTACCACTAGGCCATACGTTGCCCTGCAACTCGATTACTGTAGACATTGTGCGTGCGTCGTGTGCTGTTCACCTCGTAATCACGCATTTCTCTACCCGTGCTCCCTGCGTCATCCTTCAAAGCCACCCGCTGATCTCTATACCGTATACCGGCGTATGATGATGAAGGTGGTCATTGCAGCGTGAGTGTCGTTAGCTCGACGTTGCGTCAGTGCCAGTCCATAGCCCTGGGGGGGGGGGGCTGGTCTCTCCGCTAATGGACTTTTAGTCGCCAGCCAGCAGCCGGCTAGGTTAACTCGATTTCCGCTCGAGCGCGTCTCGCGGGCGCGGCGGCAATCAGAGACCCCCGCCTCTGAAACAACACGACTGGAAGAGATTAACCCGAAGTATCGAGCTGTCTCTGTTGCGAAGTATCGATTTTTTGCGTGATTTGTCTGGTTTTCGCATATTTTTTCCGGCGCATCTGAAAATACCAGGATTTGACAAAAATTTTAGAATTTGCGGAAATTGGCGCGTTTTCGACTCCAGAGAGAGAAGAGTTAAACGACAGTCGGCAGTCACGAGGTTATAACGACGTTAAGGGTTTTGCAGCCGCTCCCCCCCCCCGGACATAGGCTTTCGCAATCAGCAGGAGAAGCTGCGCCTGTGCACTTTTGGCCAACACAACACCGGCGATTTCTATGACCAGAGGGGCGATTTCGTAATCGTCTATCACGGATTCCGGACTACAAGGAGCTACAGTGTATCACGGTTAGTCATGATATGTATGACTGTGAACATGTCATACTGTAGGTTGCGGTATACAGATGCCCAGAGAGAACGCGCACTGGTATTATTTGCATGCTGCCTACAGTATGCGACACTGCAAAGTGTGCATAGCATGAAGTCTCAGTACTACTACTACTACTGAGTCAGTAGTAGAGGCTGCCTCAAGCTTGGGTAGATCTTTGCTTGGTTGCAAAACTATAGTTTTAGTATAGCAAAACCATATATGGTATGCGTGCGGTACACATACCTATAATCGTTTGCGTGGTCGTATGCAGCTATTGTACTTTTTGTTGGCACGTTGTACTGTGCACGTGTTTGCATTGCCATGTGCATGTGCACAGTTCAACGAAGTCTATAGGTGTCTACCTGAGAAATTCGAAAAACACCACGTTTACAACTGTTACTAAACACTACGCTTGTCGCTTACACACGTCTAACTACGCTACCTACAGGACGCTACAGTACACGTTGTCGTTACATGAAGCGAGTACGTTCCAGATGCTCCCGCAGTCCACGATGACTCATTTGCCATTCCTGCGTACTTCTGCACTTCTGTTGGGGAGTCTCCTAATTCTGAGTCAGACGGATCGCTGCGCAGGCTTGGAGTGGAGCTGGTTGTCGTCGGTATTCAAGCCTAAGGCAAAGCAGGTCGACTGCTACCTCGGAATGGGCACCCGATCGGGCGGCTGCAATCGCGCCGACGTCCGAAATCACGAGCTGAGGCTGTCGAACTTGGAAAACTCCGGTCTCAGCACCTACAAATTGGTGAGCGCGCAAGCGCCTGCACGCACGCACGCACGCACGCACGCACGCACGCACGCACGCACGCACGCACGCACGCACGCTCGCACGCTCGCGCGCACGCACGCACGCACGCACGCACGCACGCTCGCACGCTCGCACGCACGCACGCACGCACGCACGCACGCACGCACGCACGCACGCACGCACGCACGCACGCATGCTCGCTCGCACGCACGCACGCACGCACGCACGCACGCACGCACGCACGCACGCACGCACGCACGCACGCACGCCCGCACGCACGCACGCACGCACGCACGCACGCACGCTCGCACGCACGCACCGGCATGCACGCACGCACTCACGCCCGCACCGGCACGCACGCACGCACGCACGCACGCACGCACGCACGCACGCACGCACGCACGCACGCACGCACGCACGCACGCACGCACGCGCGCACGCACGCACGCACGCACGCACGCACGCACGCACGCACGCACGCACGCACGCTCGCACGCACGCACGCACGCAAACACGCACGCACGCACGCACGCACGCACGCAAACACGCTCGCACGCACGCACGCACGCACGCACATTTAAGACCCGCAAGATCGGAGACCAAGTGGACACGTTGCGTGACGTCGCGAGCCACCACCAGACGGTGCAGGAGCACTTCCTCCTCTCGGACGGACCAGAATCCCTCAGCAAGGCCCGCGACAGCCTCCTCTCCGCCAGGTCTGTTCCTCTTTCGGTGTGCGGAATGGGATAAACTTTAATGTCTATTTGAGCATTCGTGTTGTCTAACGAGTAAAGTGCAATACCTTGCACGCAAATTAGAATGTTCCGTAGTACATCCCCAATGAGCGCCTTGGTCGCGCATTTTTTTATCTAGGTACACTCTACCTTGGGGGGGGGGGGTGGCGCCTGGCGCTTGTTCAGTCAACCCCAGTAAATGGTCTTGCAACAACTGCGTGCCGACGCAACGATCCTGAGCATTGCGCATTTGTGTGATAAAAAAAAATAAAATAATAAACGCATGTGCAGAAGCGCCTCCTGTTGAAAAGCAGGCAAACAGATGGATGGCTGCTTGATTTTGTCAAAAAGTGCTTTATGTGCGTCGCTAAGTGCAGTTTTTTTGTGTGTGATCGCCCTCAGTTTGCGTCCGATGAATGCGTCCGATGAGCGGTTGGTTGCATACGGAACCTGTACAGCCAAATCTTCTCGTCGTCACCGCTTCTGCTTTGACGAATCGCGCGTACTGTGGCGACTAGAGTCATTCCACAAAGATTACTCGGAAAATCGAACGAAAATCGAGAATCACAATCGAGAATGCGTCGGCATTCACCTTTCACCGAATGCACCGACATTCGCCTTTCATACGGGTATATGATTCGTAAAGCGGAGAGCGTATTCGGTCAAGTCTTGCGCCAACCGTCCTCCAATCTCGCCGGCCTTGTCAACCGCCGCACCTAGGTATAAGCGGCAACGCATGCACAATCGCCCCCCCCCCCTATGTATTCAGCAGTGGGTAGCCAGGGAGAAGCTCCCTCCCCCGGAAATGTGTTAAACCCGAAAATGTTTAGCTTGGTATCCATATTACAATTTGCCAATCCGTCAATTATTCTCAAATTCCAAGCACAAAATGATAAAATCGGCATTCGAGAGCCAAGTTTTCGCCCGCGCGGCATGGTTAGGTAGGCAGGCACACTTAATTAACTTGAGAAAAGCGTTGATTATGACAAAATTCGACAGTTGCAGCTACAGGTCCCTGTTCCCAGTTTTGACTTTAGGCGCAGCATCCTTTAGGTCTGAAATGGGCCAAAGTCGATAAAAGTAACAGGGTAAAAAAGTATCTGTAAAAATGTTCTGCAAAATAATGTGTTTACTTTCCAAGCCATTCTTGAATTCCTTCAGGTGGTCTAGGACTTTGTCTCTTGCCTTGTAAGCATCGCTGTTCGCGAGGCGGCTCAAAACCTCGTGTTGGTTGCCTTGTTGATCTTTCACCGGAAGAAAAACTTGCGACACCATTGCTAAGGTCGCTGGAATGATCATTCTTTTTTTTTCAGAAGAAGACTCCCTTCGTGATTGATAAACAGCAGAAGCGTGTATGGGGTAAAGTAAACGGTTGTTCCGACAGTGGAAGCTGTCCTTACACGGGAAGTCGTTCCCCCGACAAGACCGGAAGTTGTTTTGTTTAAAAGGCGAAGTACTAACGATCAAAACAACAAGCCTAAGTTTTTTTTTTGAGGGTTTGAGACCGAAGTCTCAGGCGAGAGGGGGACCGAGGGGTCCTTGGTTACCTCAGCCTTATACAAGATCGATTCTCAATGAGAACTGCGATCAGGGGGCTTTTTGCGTGAGCCCCTTGCCCAAGGGTGTTATTGGCAGTCTTGCCACGCTGAGGATTGAACCCCGCACCTTGCGGTTTGGAGCCAACGCCTTAGCCCAACTGCGCAAACAGCCGCAAAAAGTTATCGCTTAAGAATCAACACTTATTGTTGGCGGTAATCACCGCCAATCCAGAGACGTGGGTTCAATTCCCATCGTGCCATGCGCCAATTTTTCCCCAACTTGTCAATCAGGTATCAGTTTTGCGGGAACAACTTATTCCACTCTTGTCGGAACAACTTTCACTTTGTGGGAACAACCTCCAGTGTTGTCGGGACAATTTCCACTCCAGTAGGAACAACTTCAAACCGCTGTGTCGGAGCAACCTCTACACAATCGTGCGTTGTGTCGCAAGGCTCCCTAGGCCTGCTTACAAAGGGCGTCGGGCGGTATATTTGAAAGTCAAAGAAAGAGCGTCGTTAGTCAATTCAAATTCAACTCGACTCCAAGTCAAGTCAATTCCAATCAATTCAATGCGCGCATTCTGTATTTGAAGTCGCTTCTTTTCTCTAGACACCTAAAATGACAATGGTAAGCCAGATATTTGCCACGACTCTGGCCCAATTTGCAGTAGCATTACTTTCCCTCAAAAATGTGCATCTTGTAAACCCTACAATTTGCCACCCCTTATAATTAGCCCCCCCCCCATAAAATTACACCATCACAAAGTCACTTTTTTTAGTGTCTGGGTGCATATTGTACAGGCGGGTACAATATGTGTAAGTGAGACCCCCCCCTCCTCCTCCAATAAGTAGTGCCCGGGGTAGCCGAGGGTTGAAACCGTAGTACCCCTGGACTACTATTGTAGAAATTACGGTATGTACAGTGCACCGATCTCGCACAACACCGTTCTCCGCTTTGACGAATCACGCGTACACGCGACTAGAGAGTCACTGGACAATTGTGACTCGCAGAATCGATGGACGTCAATCACAATCGAGAATGCATTGGCGAACGTGTTTTCGTCTTTCATCTGCGACGCTGCCTGGCTAGAGCAATCGCTAAAGGCTGATTCACAATTAACGGTCTTCCCATCGGTCTCGGTCTCGGTCTCGGTCTCGGTCTCGGTCTTCCCATGCCAAACAGCGAAGACCGATGCGAAGACCGAGACCGAGACCGAGACCAAGACCGATGGGAAGACCGTTAATTGTGAATCAGCCTTAAGCATCGCGCCACCTCTCCCACCGTGCCGGCCTTGTCAAGTGCCGCGTCTTTATGTACCATAGACCCTTCAATTAGCCCTTTGGGAGCAAATTGTTTCGTTCGAGCCGTAGGCGGGGGTATAATTATGTGGAGGGGGAGGGGTCAAAATAAAGAGGAGACAATAAACTGAAAGTTCGATTTGTGGGGAGCTTTGTTGGCGCGAAGCAGGTTGAGGGTTTTTTTAAGGAGAAAAATGCACTGCGCACACTACAATTCTAACACACTCTCACCTACACATCCATGTACATCACACACACACACATACGCGACGATACTAGCACCCAGTCATGGAAAAATTTGCCGTTTCGACAATGGCCCATTTAGGGAGGGGGGAGGGGTAATTATAGAGGGGCTACTAAACAGAAAGTGATCTAGGGAGGGGTGTAAATATAGGGGGCTAAATAAAGGAGGCTAATTATAGGGTTTACGGTATGTCGCCTTTTCCCAGCACTGTCATCGCCTTTTTTCCACAACTGTTCAAATTTGCATATATTGTACATACAGGCAAGTCGCAACGCACACGCAATCGCTGCCCTATTCAGTTCTATACTGAAGGCATACGGTGTAAACAGCAGGACGACAAAGCCACGGAGCTCGTTCTCTGAAACCGTTTTACTTTTTAAACTTTTTTAAAAAATGCATACCTATTTTACTTTCCACTCTCTTCGATCCTTCCTGCATGTACTTCAGAACGTCCGTTCTCGTCTTGTACGCATCGCTTGTTTCTTCGTCCGAGACCTAGTTTTCGGTGCCTGGTGGCCGCCGAAAAACTTGCGACACCACTGATAAGGTCGCAATTGGAAGGAACATTTTTCTTTTAAAATGAAGACTTCCTTCGTGAACGATGTATATGTAGCAGAAGTGTGAATGGGGAATGCTGTGCGCCTGCTTACAAAGTGCGTCGTCGGGCAGCAAATTTGAAAGTCAAAAGAAAAAGTCTCGTTAGTCCATTCCAAATCAAGTCAGTTCTAGTCAATGCGCACATTCTATTTGAAGTTTTTTTTCC
Source organism: Paralinhomoeus sp. GSCO2_6 (assembly GCA_030248085.1). NCBI lineage: Eukaryota > Metazoa > Nematoda > Chromadorea > Monhysterida > Linhomoeidae > Paralinhomoeus > Paralinhomoeus sp. GSCO2_6. Next base: position 48,163 of record JASAMY010002171.1, read on the forward strand.
TTTCTCAAAAAAATTTACACATTTCAAATGAAAAATTACAGCGAAAGGTTCTCCAGGCAAAACTCCACCCAATTTGCAGTGACATCAGTTTGCGTAAAACCATAGAAAAAAAGAATTCCAAGTTGCACTTAAATTTGAATATGAGATCGACTCAATTTATTTATAAATTCTAACCTGTTGCCACCGTCCGTGATGGCGAAGCAAAAACACAAGAGCTATAATCGAGGCCTCAACAAGAGGAACCCCTTGTCTGTCTACTGTAGGTGCAAAGTCGCGCTAAGATTCAAACGATTCAAACGAGGAACGGCGATGTGATACTTACCAAACCTAATCGGCCCTGTGCTGTGTCGATCGATGCTACGCGGCTTAGCGCGATCTTCGTAAAGACGATTGAATCGATTGATAGAAATTACCGTAAACCCTATAATTAGCCCCCCCCTATAATTAGCCCCCCCCCTACAATTATACACCCTCCTAAGACCACTTTGAGTTTATTAGCCCCCCCCCCCTATAATTACGCCCAATCCCTAAATGGACCATCGTCTGAAAGGCAAAATTTTCTAAGTCTGGGTGCATGTATGGTCGCGTATGTGTATGTATGTATATGTATGTGCATGTGAGACTGTGTGAGAGTGTGTTAGAGGCTACCAACGTGTGTGCGCAGCGTCTTTTTCCCTTAAAAATCACCTACACGCGCCTTTTTTTCCACCAAAGCTTCCCACACCTCGACCCTTCCAGTTTATTAGCCCCCCCCCTATAATTAGCCCCCCCCCTACAATTATACACCCTCCTAACGCTCGACTTAAAAAATTAGCCCCCGGGGGGCTAATTATAGGGTTTCTCAACCGGTCCAGGTTTCTCAACCGGACCGGTTCTCAACCGGCTTCTCAACCTTTTCTCAACCGGTCCAGAATAAGTAAAATTCCTTGTTTCGCATTGAGTCCCGGAACTTTCCCTCACCCCCAATAAAGGGCATCCCCCTCCCACCGGCCTACTTGGAGCGTATCGTAAACACGTGTGACTGCACCCCCCCCCCCCGGAAAAGTACCGTTTGGGCCTCTGGGAGGGCGAATATCAGAAGGCGGGGAGCGGAGAAGAGTAGGTGTGGGTGCTTACGATTTCGGATGGTCTATGGTCTATGACTTATCATCATATGTGCGTGTCGACTAATCATACGTGTCTACTGCAAAAGCCCCAGCTCACAAGAGTGTCGCGTTCCAGAGACCGCCTCCACAACTTCCCCGAGGCGGACGAGGCGAAACGAACGGCCGAGACGTCCTGGAAGCGGACGGTGAAGGAGCGCCTCCTCCGGCCCATCACTCTGTCCGACTTCGGCATGCTGTTCGGCTGTCTGGCGCTGGCGGCGTTCATGCTCGTCAAGTTGCTGCTCTGCGTGCGCAGGCGGAGAAGGAGCGCAAAGAGGAACAACGCCGGCCCGCCCACGACGCTCAACCTCGTCGCGGCCGTGCCCTCCAGCTACTCCAACCCCTCCATGGTGGCGGCCTGACCGTGTCATGGGAAGTGAACTGGAAATCGATGAAAATGAAGGATCTCAAGAGCGGGGGAGTTGTTTTTTAAGCCCTTGAGGCGGCAATTTTCGATTTTCTCGCATGGAGGAGCAGCAGAGGCATTTCCAAGACGAAACTGAAGCGTGGGTGCGGACGATTCGGAGATTTGATTCTACCAGTGATTTCGGTGTTCTACAGTCTACACTGTGTCCAATCTACTTACAAATGCGCCGCGCGCACGTGTGTGTATGTATGTATGTATGTGTGTATGCTTCGAGTAAACTCGCGAACCGCTTGACGTACGTGGACGCGCGATGGCTCGATCGAACGCTCGCGAGCCCGAGATGGTCATGGGCAAGGTCGATTTTTGATATGCAAATCTATACCGTAGTTATGGCGCATTTTCGGAGTTTGCAGCACAGATTAACACTACCAAACGAATTGCACATGGATGAATTGCATATCAAAAGACTCGCCTCGACGTCACGAGTCATTTGCACATGCTCCCGCATAATTATGCAAATGAAAATTATGCAAATTATGCCAATTCACAATTTCGCAATTTCACCCACATGGGTGATGTTGCGTGGTTAGTTGACACCTTTTGGCAGCAGGTCACTGCTAAAAGCGGCAGCGCTCAACTACCTGGGGCAAGTGCCTCCCTTGGGGGAGTGGGTGAAAGCCCTAACTGCTTTTTGAAAAAAAAAATACTGTAAGTGTGGAACATTGTATCTTGCCTAATTGGAAAATGAAAAATATACTGCGCATTGATGAATTGCATATCAAATGACTCGGCTAGACGTCACGAGCACTGTATGTGTGGCAACGCACGCATGCAAGCATGCACGCACGCGCGCGCGCATTGGCACGCACGCATGCACTTATTATATATATATATATATATATATATATATATATATATATATATTATATATACATATCTACATATATAGGGATATATATATATATATATATATATATACATGCATGCACGCACTCACAGGCTTATGTCAAAGGGGACAGCAACTATGGGACGTGCTCCCACATAATTATGCAAATGTATACTGTAGGTGTGGTACATTGTATGCTGCCCACCATGGTGAACTCCCATCGCGATCAATGGAGCAGCAGTGAATTTGGCACCAGCACCTGTCAACAGAGTGAACGCCCATTCCGATCAACAGAGCAGCAGTGAATTTGGCACTACCAACTGTCAACTGTCAACACGCACGCACGCACGCACGCACGTGCACGCACGCACGCACGCACGCACGCACGCACGCACGCACGCTCGCACGCACGCACATACGCTCGCACAGAGGAGCACAGGATTTGGGCCAATTTCTGTCAACGGGGTGAACGCCCATCACGTTCAACAGAGCAGCAGTGAATTTGGCGCCACCAACTGTCAATGGGGTGAACGCCCATCACGTTCAACAGAGCAGCAGTGAATTTGGCGCCACCAACTGTCAACGGGGTGAACGCCCATCACGTTCAACAGAGCAGCAGTGAATTTGGCGCCACCAACTGTCAACGGGGTGAACGCCCATCACGATCAACAGAGCAGCAGCGAATTTGGCGCCACCAACTGTCAACGGGGTGAACGCCCATCACGATCAACAGAGCAGCAGTGAATTTGGCGCCACCAACTGTCAACGGGGTGAACGCCCATCACGATCAACAGAGCAGCAGTGAATTTGGCACTACCAACTGTCAACTGTCAACACGCACGCACGCACGCACGCACGTGCACGCACGCACGCACGCACGCACGCACGCACGCTCGCTCGCACGCACGCACGCACGCACATACGCTCGCACAGAGGAGCACAGGATTTGGGCCAATTTCTGTCAACGGGGTGAACGCCCATCACGTTCAACAGAGCAGCAGTGAATTTGGCGCCACCAACTGTCAACGGGGTGAACGCCCATTATGATCAATGGAGCAGCAGTGAATTTGGCGCCACCAACTGTCAACGGGGTGAACGCCCATCACGTTCAACAGAGCAGCAGTGAATTTGGCGCCACCAACTGTCAACGGGGTGAACGCCCATCACGTTCAACAGAGCAGCAGTGAATTTGGCGCCACCAACTGTCAACGGGGTGAACGCCCATCACGATCAACAGAGCAGCAGCGAATTTGGCGCCACCAACTGTCAACGGGGTGAACGCCCATCACGATCAACAGAGCAGCAGTGAATTTGGCGCCACCAACTGTCAACGGGGTGAACGCCCATCACGATCAACAGAGCAGCAGTGAATTTGGTACCACCAACTGTCAACGGGGTGAATGCCCATAGTGATCAACAGAGCAGGAGTGAATTTTGGCGCCACCAACAATCAACAGGGTGAACGCCCATCGCGCACCTGCTTGCACAGCATGATCATGTCGACCATCATATGCAAAATCAGTTGCTTTATTCCTTAACATACACATGGCGGCCAAAGGCCGCGCGCGCCTCTAGTCTTTTTAAATGTTGCCGCACGCGTTGTTGTACAGCACGTACACGGGCACTGTCGTTTTTGTAACTATCGTCGCTATAAGCGCTGGTTACGTGACGATGGCGTGCACACAGTTTGCTTTCTTGCGCGGTATTGTACAGTGTCAGACAGTGCTGCTGACTGTACGGGCGTTCATTTTGTTCCAAACGTGATTTCTACCACACCTGCGTTCATTTTTTGGACTAAGGACTCGTCGCGTCGGCTATTGAACTGAAAGCGCGCGCCCGTCCGCACACACGCTCGCCCGCCCGCCCGCCCCCCCGCACGCACGCACGCACGCACGCGCGCCCGCCCCCACGCCCGCCCGCACTCACGCACGCCCGCCCGCCCGCGCGCACGCACGCTCGCCCGCACGCCCGCTCGCCCGCACGCACGCACGCACTCACGGACGCTCGACAGCCCGCGCGCCCGCACGCACGCACGCACGCACGCACGCACGCACGCACGCACGCCAGCACGCACGCACGCACGCACGCACGCACGCACGCCCGCACGCACGCACACACGCACGCACGCCCGCCCGCACGCACGCACGGCCGCCCGCCCGCCCACACGCACGCACGCACGCACGCACACACGCACGCACGCACGCACTGCACTGGTGCCATTATTCGGCTATATGGCACTGGCGCTGTTCATGCTGGTCGAGTTACTCATCTGCATGCGGAGGCACGCCGGAAAGAGGAACAACGCGGCACGCACCGCTGACAACTCGCAACCTGGTGCCGACCTGACCTTGCCGGAGAATTAAGAATCGAAACCCGCTAAAACGAAGGATTCCATATCGGTGAATTTGTTTCTTAAACCCTTGAAACGGCAATTTTCGATTGTCTCCTCGCTGTTGAGCGGTACTGGGCACTTCCAAAGTAAAACAAAGTGCACGAACGCGTACCGGTGATAACGGTGTTCCAGCGTTTTGCACCATGCCGCATGTGTTGTGCTACAGTCTGTACATTGTCGAAAAGCAGTGTAACGGAAACGAGCCGTCTTTGAGTTTGCCCAAATCTGTTCAACCAGACACCCTTTTTGGGGAATATACAGAAATACAGAAATACAGGAATCACAGTCATGGATCTGACATGTTGAGCTCGGACGCGACCTGACAGTTCGAAGGAGATACCTAAGTGCAAATAGATGGTCGTGCTATTTTGGTTGCGACATTGTCGCATCCTTGCTATTTTGGTGCGTTCTTTTTCTTAGCACTTGGGGTTGCAGGTGACGTTGCACCACTCGCTGAGCAGTTTCTCCTGGCCACGGATCACCAAGCGGACGCTAGAGGCCTTGTAGCATTCATGCTTGTGGCGGTCGCACAGGCGCCAGCTGCCGTAGTTGTACCAGCTGTCGCCAAACATCTTCTGGGCCAGATTCTTGCCACACGCACCGTTGCTGGTGCTACTAGTGGGCTTTGCTGAAAGGCATCCACATACACTACTATGCTGCGTTCAATCTACCGTAAATCCTCCAATAGTGCCCCCAGGCACTATTGCTTCAATGTCTCTCAAGAGGGGGGCATTGTTAATTTCGTCAGATTTTTGCGCAATTTTGCAGCAAAATTTAACATTAAAATGCCTTGAAATGCGCACAGGTAGCCGGAATTTAAAAGTTTAATTGAAATACGTGTATTGCACACATGATTTCGCACCATGCATGCACTTTTAATGCAACTGGGTCGCATGCCAAATTTGGTTTTGGCGCGAATGTAAAATTGACTTGCCCCCGGAGGCACTTTGGGGGGGCTTCTATTGGAGGATTAACAGTAGGCGTCCGTTCGCGTTGGATCCCCAAGCTGTACGATACGACTTGTAGGGCCATCATGTCGCACTTTGCATAGTACAATCTTTTTGCAGGGTGCGCCCGGTCTTACTACATACATGGTCACGAAGAAGGTGCTGTTAGAGAGGCGCCCCACCCAAGCTTGCAAGAGCGGCCATGTAACACCATTTAGCCAGCCCAATCACCACCATGTGCTGCGTTGCCATTGTCAACACACACACACGAAGTTGTTTTCTTTAATGCAGAGGTGCGCATACAATGTACATGTAGATGGTTTCGCGCGTCTCAAAGTGAACCCTTGAAAGACGCGTACGTTTGGCCGGCTGCGGCGATGGCTGACCACTGCAGCGTTCGTCGCAGGTCGTCTGGCACCACTCGGCCAGCCGTTTGGTCTGGCCATCCTCGGTGAGAGTGAGGGCTGCTGCGCATCTGCATCCCCGACAACGGACGATTATCAAATACAGTAATACCTCTATTAGAAGCTCGAATAGGGCTCCTTCTAAAGGTCCATCGCGTACTGCAAAAACAAGGGAAATTTTTGGACGAGGAAAGCCAAACTGCAATATTCGATGGAACAATTTAGCGTCCGCACCTCTAAACTTTGAGGTTTGTGAGAAACGAGAACACGAGAAACGAACACTGGAATGCAAGCAGTAGCGCCCATCCCTTGGTCAACACGTGCACAACTGCACAATGGAACCACAGAATGGCAGTGTGCACGTGTTGTAAGTGTATATATCTACAAGCACAGTGGAGCGAAACAGTGTGCAAGTACATTGCCCACTGGTCTGGTTCGAATACCCGATGGTCCGGCGGCTACGCGCTCTAATCTCTACGACTACGACTACGACACTAAAGTTACCTGTGTGCGTGCTTGGTGCAATAGGTTCCGTAACGGGGATAGTTCTTGATCAGCAGGTCGCCGCTGCAGTCCGCCGGCTCCTTCTCTGAAGCGAGTTCCTCTGCGTATACGGTGAGTGCAAAATTTAAAAAAACAACAACAACAACACCATAAATATGGCGTTTTTTTTTGTAGCGGGATTTGCACCGTTTACGCGCGCGATGAATGAAGGCCAGTTCAAAACGCGCGTGGTGGTGAAATGCGAATTGCTACGGACCCCTGAAGTTGGGGCAAGTGTGGTCGCAGTCCTTGGCGCAGTACTTGGCCGCCTCGCGAAACTCTGAGCCGCCGAAACTGTAGCTGCTGCCGCAGCCTTCCTCTTTCGCAATGTCGGCGCACCTGAATAACCCGACCATCCGTGCCGCAACGTAGATTCTCCAGATGCGGTGTCAGTTGAAAGGCACGCACCTTGAAAGGCACGCACGCGCAATTTCAAACTTTGTACACTGAGGGTTTAATTCTATGCTATGTTTAGGCTTTTGCTTAGGCTTAGGCTTAGGCTTTTGCTTAGGCTTAGGTTTTGGCTTAGGCTAAGGCTTAGGCTTAGGCTTAGGCATTTGCTTAGGCTTTGGCACCGAAATGTTTCAGGGTGCGTGCCTTTCGGGGTGCGTGCCTTTTAAGCGTAACCCTCCATTGCGTCCCCCCTGCAGTAGTATACCTCTCTCTCCAACAGTAAGGGCTGCCCAAGGTTGAAACAATAGTGCCCCCCCTCCTCCAATTCGTCTGCCCCCCCCCCACCCTCTCACACTTCGTGCCCCAGCGGAGAGTTGTCGCTCTATGCACCTTACAGGGGTGAAAATAGAGTGGTAGGGTGTACACGCAGCTGTAGCTAGTGGCCACACCCATTTGTATGGGACGTTTCAGCGAAATGATAACCGAAAGCGAGGAAAAAATCGGCAAACTTAACTGCAAAATTCTTGCATCACCAATCAGAATTGCTAATGTTGAAATTGCAGTAGTCTCTCTCTGATAGTGCCTCCTATAGTGCCCGACTAGCTAATGGTTTGAACAGTAGGGAATACTCTTGAAAACCGAGCGGTGGCTGCCTCGCCACCCAACCGTCTGGTGTTTAGTCAAACAGACCAGAGTTGCCCAAGGGGTACATTTGTACCTGTACTTGTCCCAGAGGTTCTTGCAGTTGGTTGTTCTCCAGGCAGTGTGCTTGCCGCGCACGCAGCTGTAGGCCTTGTTGATCTCCTTGATGTCGAGGGGGCTGAGGCCGTCCAGCTGACCGATCACTACGTTCTTCTTCAGAGGCGACAGTGTTTCCCTGCCTAGACCAGTGCTGGTCAATGTGGCTCGCGTGCGTGCGTGCGTGCGTGCATGCGTGCGTGCCGGTGCGTGCGTGCCGGTGCGTGCGCGCGCGCGTGCGTGCGTGCGTGCGTGCGTGCGTGCGTGCGCGCGCGCGTGCGTGCGTGCGTGCGTGCGTGCGTGCGTGCGTGCGTGCGTGCATGCGTGCGTGCGTGCGTGCGTGCGTGCGTGCGTGCGTGCGTGCGTGCGTGCGTGCGTGCGTGCGTGCGTGCGTGCGTGCGTGCGTGCGTGCGTGCGTGCGTGCGTGCGTGCGTTCGTGCGTGCGTGCGTGCGTGCGGGTGTTGCACCGAGAGCGCGCACCGTTCACGCTGGACGCATGTCTGCCGTAGTGCATGATGGAGCCGTAGTCGTACGTGGTGCGCTGGTTGTTGCTCGTCTCAGGAGTCTGCTTCTTGAACTGGCCTGCAGTGGCAGATGATTCTCTCGGGCGTACGGTGGGTGAGAGAGGAGAGGGCGGGGGCAGGCGCAGCCCACGTACCCCGTTTGTTGGGGTGGATGTTGGCCGTCCGGACGCGGATGTAGTCGTCGCGGTCGTAGCGCGCGTGCTCGTGAAAGAAGCCGAGCGCGTGCATCAGCTCGTGCAGGACCACGCCCTTCTCGTAGCACCAGTCCTCGTTCAGCGCCAGGTAGTGCTGCGCCGACACTGAGAGCGAAGCGTGGTATTGCGTACCCGGCATTAGGCTGTGCACACAGCTGTGGATCCATCAAGAATCGAACCCAGAAGCGCACGCGCAAAAGACCGTTTCTCTACCACCAGACCTTACGCTGCGAGCTGCGACTACAGACAGGGACAGGTGTATAGGGTCTGAGGGACTCACAGCGCGAGGCTCCATAACCGATGCCCCTGGTGTAGCAGCCGCCGTTCCCCGGCTCCTTCTTGATCTCCAGGTACCTGGCAGACGGCTTGCCAAACTCGCGCTCGTACCGGTCCACGTCCATGAAGCGGACGCAGGTCTTCGCCTCGATCTCCTGCACCGCCGCCTGCACGGGCGCCAGGCTGCAATCGAGAGCCGGTGTCGCGGTATAAGTCATCCCCAGGCTAACTCATCCCCCCGGTTAACTTATTCCGGAATAAGTCATCCGGGCGGATGACTTATTCCCCAAAACGTGCGGGCTATGTCATCCCCCCAGCGGGCCAATTAATCCCCCCGCCCCTCTCCAGGCGGATGAAGTTGCATTAGGCGACGGGTGACGCGCGTTTAGTTGGCATCAACGCAAATGCAACAGCAGTGGTGGTGCTTGATTAAATGACACTTGATCAGATGTAAACACAGAAAATGTCGTATGCAATTTTTAAATTCCGCCTAATTCGTGCGGCATCTGGGTTTACAATATTTTATACCTACAAATGTGGACGTGTTATATAATGCAAGAGGAGTAGGTATTGAAAATGACGGAGAAGATTAATAGCCCAGCGACAAACGCAAAAAGTTGCGTTGTGGTCGGAATTGACCCCACCACCCTCAGAGAGAGTTCCTATGTAGCTATCCGTGCAAGCGCCAAGGTGCACTCGTCCTTCGCGGAAATGGTGAGCGTATCCAAATACATAGCTGCAACCGAATGGATACGAGTGCGGCAGTGGCGTAGCCAGGAGTTGGATTTGGGAGGGGCAAGACTGCTGTTTGTGTCTAACCAGGAATTTTTTGTAAGGGTACCTCCTTTAGAAAAAATCGGGTCTCTGAAAATTTTGGGAGGGGCAAGTGCCCCCCTGCCCTCTCTCCCCTGGCTACGCCACTGGAGTGCGGCTGTTACGCCATCTCCAATGCCTTCGAACTACAGTCAACGGCATACATAAGTGTCGAACACTTGAGCTCAATTCGCTTCGACTAAGCGTAGCCCTCAGCTGGCAGTGGCGAATCCAGAAAATCTGACGAGGTGCACGGTCACACGGGCCTTGGTCGGGAACAAGCAATAGAGGCGTCACGGACGAGCAGCCACAATTCCACTGCATTCCATGGGAGCCGTCGATGCCGACACCGACTTACTTAACATTCAGCCTATATGTATTATTTACTTAGCCATCCGCCATTATACCTAGCATATCAGCCGTTTTACTTGGCGTTCTACAGATATATACTTCAAAGCAGCCAAATTTCCTGAGCAAATTGGCATAATTTACTTAGCAAACAATTCGTTGCATTGCGCAACCCATACGAAGTCTGCCTCTGCAAGTGGAACGTCTTCATGACTTTTAGGATAGGGGGATACATTGGCCCGGCTGGGGGATAAGTTATTCCGGACAAATGGCGGAATAAGTCATCCGGGGGATGACTTATTCTGGGGGATGACTTATTTCGTGACACCGGCAGCCGTCCCGTGTCCGTGTATACCCCCCCCCCCTCTCCCCCTTCTGGAGCCGCTAGTGGCTACACATATAGCGAGGAGTGTCCGCTTCGAGGGAGAGCCCACCTGGTGATGGGGTAGTCGGGCAGCAGCGCGTAGGGAACGACCGCGTCTGGCCAGCGCTTGTAGAGCCGAGCCTGCACGGAGCGCTTGCGACGGCCTCGGCGACCCGCGCCCTCCAACTCCTTTTCCGTCGTCCGCTCCTTGGCCACGCCCACATCCGAGCCGAGCTGCACGGGGGCTGCTGCGCCCTCCCTGTCGAGCGTGCCGCCAGCCTCCAGCTCTTGGGACGACTCCTCCTCGGCGGGGGCCATGTCTCCCTGCGCGGGTGGAAACGGGTCGACAACGAGCACGGCAGCAAAACAGCAGCACCGCCCATCCTACTGCACGTGCTCCGTCCTCTTTCAATGTCTGTCCGTATGGCGTACACTTGCCAGTAGTGCATAGTGGACCCTCAAAAAAAGTTCCCTCAAACAGCTAGACGTCCACTCCCTTTCCTCGGGTGAAAGCGATGCAACTACAGGGACGGTAGCCCGCGCTACACGTACCGGTACATACGTACTCGGGTTCGCCGCCTCGCAAGCGAGACCCACTGCACGAGCTCGCGTTTTCGAAAGGAGCCGCTGACGCGCTCCTGCTAGTTGTCTAGCTAGTTGCTAGTTGCTAGCTAGTTGCTAGTTGCTAGCTAGTTGCTAGTTGCTAGATAGTTGCTAGTTGCTAGCTGGTTGTCGACAAACAAGGATGTGCCATTTGCATTTGCATGTGTTTGGTGTGCATGTGCATGGTTGTCCATTTGCATGTGCCCACTCTGGTGACAGGCAGACGTCAAGCGTTTCGCTGGACTGCACCAACCAGATCCCTGCACAGAGTACAGTGTCGCCTTCGTTCAAAGTACCTGCGTACTAAGACCCCAGCTAACCTAAGACGATTCAAATCCGCCTACAATGCTGCTCGCAGTGCCAAGCGCAGAAACATGAGAGAAAACGAAAGCAAAGTTCTAAACGCAAACAGCAAAGGTGTTTTCTGGCGATATGTAAGGTCAAAAATGAAGCGCTGCACGTCCGAAGTTTCCCCGCTGCTCAGCGAAGGCATCTACATTACGGACGACTCAAATAAAGCGAAATTGTTCAATCAATATTTTGCTACAGTGTATCTAGCTGACAATGGCGTTCCCTTAGGCATGGAGCCCGTAACGCAAGCTGCTCTAAATACAGTTGACTTTTCCCCTATGGAAGTGTACAGGGAATTGCTAGGACTTAAAGGCAAACGATCCCTAGGTCCAGAAGGGTTTCCATCCATATTCTACAAGCGCCTCGCTGAACCTCTTGCGTTTCCGCTTTCCTTAATCATGCAGCACTCACTAGGAACAGGCTCATTACCTGCGGACTGGAGAACAGCAATAGTCATACCCATCTACAAGAACAAAGGTGTCCGATCTAGCGTTGCAAACTATCGACCAATCAGCTTAACATCACCAGCCTGTAAAGTTGCAGAAAGACTGATTAAGAAAGCACTAATGAAGCATCTTACAAGAAACTCTTTAATTACACCGAAACAGCATGGGTTTATGTCGAAAAGATCAACAGTATCGCAGCTTGCAATGCAGCTGAATGACTGGACGACTGCGATAAACATGGGGCGTTCCCTTGATGCCATTTATCTTGACTTTGCCAAAGCGTTCGATAAAGTTGCTCATCAAAAACTTATCGAAAAATTGCAAGCATATGGCATCACTGGTAAACTACTGGCATGGCTCAGGCACTTTTTGGTACGAACGCACATGGTACGCACAGGTTCCTCCACTTCGGATTTAGTCAGTGTCACGTCTGGAGTTCCACAAGGCTCCGTCTTAGGACCATTGCTGTTCCTGATTTATATAAATGACATGCCAGGCGTTGTGCGCAACTCAAATATCTCAATATTTGCAGATGATAGCAAGCTTTGCAGGGTTGTAGACAGTGCAGAGGATAGGGATATGCTAGCAGAAGATCTCAAAAACACGTTTGACTGGGCAGATAGAAATCAATCAACAGTCTCAGTTGAGAAATGCTTAGTGCTGCATTTGGGCCGTAAGAACCAAAATTTTAAGTACACATTAAATGGAACCTCTCTGCCAAGCGTTAGTACCGCGCGCGATTTAGGAGTACAAATGTCATCAAATCTGGCTTTTTCGGAACACTGCTCTAAGGCGATGAAAAAAGCTAGTGGCAGTGCCAATCTTATCCACCGAGCCTTTGATAACAAGCAAAAAGGGTTTTTGTTTCGCCTTTTTAACACCTACGCGCGTCCCCACCTAGAGTACGGCAGCGAGATCTGGTCCCCCTGGCTTCTGAAAGACATCGACCTTGTAGAGTCTGTGCAGCGTAGGTTTACCAAACGCCTCAATGGCCTTGAGCAACTGTCTTATCCTGAACGCATGGCTTCTTTGAGTGCACTTCCCCTCGAACTTCGCAGAATCCATAAGGACCTACTCTTTGTGTACAAGGTTATCAATGGCCAACTCGACATTCCGTTTGAGACCTTCTTTCGGTATCGAAACCCCCAGCGCACTGTGCGCAGCACCCAGCGACCACTGCTCCTAGAACAAGCGGATAAGCCAAAGCTCTGCATCAGGAAGAACTTCCTCAGTCATCGCGTCATTCCAATTTGGAATTCCCTTTCTGAAAACACTGTCCTCGCTCCAACTGTTACGACTTTTAAAAAGAGGCTCCGACTTGAAAACCTTAATCCTTTTTTAAAGGGTCGAGCAAATCAGTGACCAACAGGTTGGTTTTCCCAACCACTGGCCCCTTGCTGACCCCCACCGTGCACTATACGGATAAAATTTTCCACATGCCCTACTCACCAAATATTACACCCCACCTCCTCATAATTAGTTCCAAACCATTCATATTATAACTTTGTTCCTGTTTTCTATAAACCGAGTAGTGTCAAGCGTACCCTACAGCGTCGCCTCTCTCTCCACAACGTACCTCAGTGTCGCTTGCATTCTACCATATTGACATGTGATGACAATTGTTTGGTCGGTGGCCGTGTACTGTTTGGGCGTGTACAGTACTGTGCTCATTGGTCTATCTTTGCATTGCATCTGTGTAGTGTCGCGTGTGGAAATATAAACAAACAAACAAACAAACAAGGAGAAGTGCGAGCATTACCTGAACCATGCCCTTGCGGCTCGGCTGCTCCGGCAGATCGTCAAAGTTGAGATGGCGGGGCTGGGCGGTTGCTTTGAACGGCTGGTTGAGTACGTCGCCCTTGGGCTGTTTGGGCGGCCTAGTCGCGGCCTCGACACCTCTTCTCGACCAACCCAGCAGCAGGCAGAGGGCGACTGCGACTACCGTACTCTTCATGGCTACCGTAGTCGTGGGTGCAGTGCAGCAGCAAGGCTTGGATCGAGAGCGGAGGATGTCCACTGAGAAATTGAAAGTGAAAACAGACGCGGATCGGCCCCCTTCTTGAATTGACGGCGGGCGACTGTGACGACGCTCTTTGAATAGAAGGTGACACAGCTGTCTTTGGCCCTGAAGGCAACTTTGGCCCTGAAGCGATCGCGCGCCTGCCACAGGACTGCGAACTCAATTGTGGGAGTCTCACTTGCTGTACCTATAGATCTCCATCCGCTCTTCCTAACAGTAGTGCACTTCGCGGACGCATATGATTGCGACATCCGCTATGGCGATTCAGCGTCATAGAATGGCGCCCACGCATTGCATGGAGAGCCGTCTAAAGGTAGAATAGGCGGGGATGGCGCTAAACAAAAGTTCAAAGTTCAAAATCAAAGTTCAACGTTTAAATTTAGCGCACCGTCGTTTAGAGCCCATTGACAATGAGACGATTCCTGCAACGACGATGTGGCGACGTCGCGACGATGACAAGACGACGAGCGGGGGCGGGGTGATCCGTCTCCATTCGAATCCGTACTCCATATCCATTAGGTCCATTCACGACAAACGACGATGCGAAATCGGATTCTTTAAAGAGAGGTTTTCTTTCTGGATTGCATTCAAATCGCGCGACTACTGTACCTCATGCTTATTAGACAAGAGCCACCAAAAATTACAGCAAAATTTGCTCTACGCTTTAAAATGGCATTATCAATAGCTATAGCACCCCCACATTTAGCGTGTGAGTCGAGTGGGAGGAAGGATGGCGAGCATCTTCAAGAGAGGGGGGGGGTTCCAAAATGAAAAATTCTACCAAAAAATTGCTGTAATAGGCTCGTTCTGATTGGTGGAAGCCGGTTCTAGGCAGGTTCAGGTTGGTTTCTTGCGGATTCGTATTTTAGAGACGTCGAAGAACTTTTGAAGCTTCGGGGAGAGGGGGAGGTTGACTTCCAACTTGGGTTGACAACTTCACAGTTGCCGGGTACCCTTTCTCAGCTGCGGCTCGGCCTGTAGCTCCCTGGACTCCAAACGGCCCAATTGGGTTCTCCTGTTTTGCCATCGGAACGAAAATCTGCCATCGGAAATGGGTGGCAGGCTACCTTGTAATTCGAGCATCCTTCAACGTCCACATTTGTGGTTGTTAGTTATGTATGTCATCACTGTGTCACATACCGTAAACCCTATAATTGGCCCCCCCTATAATTACGCCCCCTCCCTAAATGAACCATCGTCTAAAAGGCACATGCTTCCATGTCTGGGTGTATGTATGGTCGCGTATGTGTATGTATTTACACGTATGTGCATGTGAGACTGTGTGAGAGTGTGTTAGAGTGTACCAACGTGTGTGCACAGCGCCTTTTTCCCTTAAAAATCGCCTCCACGCGCCTTTTTGCCCACACATCTTCCCACTCATCGACACTTCCAGTTTATAAGCCCCCCCTATAATTCGCCCCCCCCCCCTATAATAACACACCCTCCTAGAGCTCGAACGAAAAAATTAGCCCCCGGGGGGGCTAATTATAGGGTTTACGGTACTTGTATGTAAAATCCGGAAAGCAGGTTTTGACCACAGGCACATGCAGGTATGTTCTGTGATGTATGTTTCTATGACATTCTCGGCAAAACAATGTGGGCACATTTTTGATGCACAAGACACCGGGATGTCTTGGTAAAGGCAAGCAGTGCGGCATACACATTTCATCATTCACAATCATGTGAAACTTGCAGGGAGGGGTTGGGGGCGTGGGACCAGTATCCCAATATTTGTCCAATCCCTCCTTAACCCGCCCTCCAAAATTTTCCAAAAGGATGTCTAAGATGCTGAGATTTTTGTTACCCATTTCTTGACCAAAAGGTACCAAAGGGTACCAAAGGGTACTGAAGGGTACCAAATAGGAACCAAAAGGTCCGCACACATGCATGGATGCATACACCGATACACGTGGTACCATTTAAGGCCCGCAAGATTGGGGACCAAGTGGACAAATTGAGTGACATCACGAGCCACCATCACCTGCAAATAAATTGGCACATGGCATAACATATCCCTTACCCCCAGGGGGCACTATTGGAGAGGGGGTCTATTATTTCAACCTTGCCGTACCCGGGGGGCACTATTGGAGGAAGTTCTATTAGAGGATTTTCGGTATTTTTGTCATTTTCAGTGTTTTTTTGCGTAAAAAAACAGCTACATTTATAAATTTTAAAATTTATACCCTTTTTTGTAACCATTCTTGACCAAAAGGTGCCTATTCACCCCACTGTTTTGCTACATGTTTTCCTTCAGTCACTCCCTCTTTTTAAATCTGCTCAACCCCCCCCCCCCTCCACCTCCAAGGGCCCAGAATGATCGGGGACCCTTGCCCCCCCCCCCTCCATTTCAAAAATCCGATTGCATGTATGGGGTGGGAGCTTGATGATGGGTCAACGGCGGCCTATTTTTTTTTACATTTAGAATATCTCAGCCTGCCCACATACAATGTACCTGTAACTGGGGGGGGGGGGTGGGGTTGGGGGCCCCGCATAATTTTTACAACACCCCCCCTCAACCCTCCCCAGAATTTTCCCAAGGGATTTCACTCAGTGTAAAACGATAAAGGTGAGTAAATGTTGGTGTATTTCAGTGCTTTTCAGTGTTATATGACCATAAAACAGCTAAATAACACTGTTTAGACCCTATTTATACACATTTTTGACCAAAAAGTACCAAAGTACCAGTATACCTAACTCAAAAAATAGCCGGCTACCCTCCCCCCCACTTTTTGCTCCAAACACCCCCTTCCCAGAATTCGGCCATTTACCCCCCCCCCCCACTCTTCCAGACCCGGTTACAGGTATGTATGCATGCCCAGTAGGGATGAGCACGGGCCTGCACATCTCGGCCCGGCCCGGCCCGCCAGATAGTCCGGCCCGTCCCGGCCCGGCCCGCACCCTCAAAATCCAGGCCCGGCCCGGCCCGGCCCGTCCAACTGCTCAATATCGCAGGCCCGGCCCGGCCCGGCCCGCAACACGAAGTAAGTACAGTCACTACAGTGTACAATTTACTGAAATACCGTATGCTAATTTGCGTGATTTACTTAACGGAATGGCGCATCCACCTCTCAGAATCGCAGTTCACAACCATTTTACGGCCTTTGCACCATTTGAGCGCGAAAGACGCGCGTCATAGACTACAAAGTTGCTAATACGGTGCAGAATAGTCGCCGATACCTACAATGCATTACATAGGTAGCTATCTACGTTGGCCAGCCAAGAACGTCCGGCCCGGCCCGGCCCGGCCCGCACCCTCAAAACGCAGGCCCGGCCCGGCCCGGCCCGCAAAACGGGCCTGGAATTCCGGCCCGGCCCGGCCCATGCTCATCCCTAATGCCCAGACTGGTACTATTCCGCGCTTTGCGTGGGATCAAGAAACTCTAACCCCCCTGACTGACTTTTGCAGGAGAATTAAAAAATGAAAACAAATAAAGCGAAGTATTCAATGTCGGGGAATTTGTTCTTCAAACCCTTGAAGCGGCAATTTTCGATTTTAGAATTCGCGGAACAAGGATTTTGATTTCGGTGGCATTTGTTTGCAAGCCGCATGATCTTCAGGAGACAATTTTCGAATTTCTTGTCGATGATTACCGTAAACCCTATAATTAGCCCCCCCCCTATAATAATACACCTTCCCAAGACCACTTTGAGTTAATAAGCCCTCCCCCCTATAATTACGCCCCCTCCCTAAATGAACCATCGTCTAAAAGGCACATGTTTCCATGTCTGTGTGTATGTATGGTCGCGTATGTGTATGTATGTACACGTATGTGCATGTGAGACTGTGTGAGAGTGTGTTAGAGTGTACCAACGTGTGTGCACAGCGCCTTTTTCCCTTAAAAATCGCCTCCACGCGCCTTTTTGCCCACACATCTTCCCACTCATCGACACTTCCAGATTATAAGCCCCCCCCTAAAATTAGCCCCCCCCCCTATAATTATACACCCTCCTAGAGCTCGAACGAAAAAATTAGCCCCCGGGGGGCTAATTATAGGGTTTTTGGTATATCGGCCTTTAACCTTTACCCCAAGCAGAATCCGTTTGCACAAGTGATAGTCCAGAGTGGCATTGTTCAAAAACTAGGTGCTCTTGCCTGTTGGCAAGTTGTCCCTTCTCCTCCCGTTCATCCCAGCAGTGCAATAGTTTACCATTCCAATTTAAATACAACATTCCAAAATTCCGTTCGCACTATTCGGATCATGCTGTAGAAAAGACCAAATGTCACCAAATTTTCGATCTTTTTTCAACCTTTGTGCAAAAAACCTTACGTGGTTCAAAAAGTTCGTAGCCCTCCATGTAGGCCTCGTCGAGAGCTTCAATCGAAGCCACCGCATGCCCGCTTCGGTCCACATTTGAACGCGCTACACCAAAAACAAATATGCCAGAACTTGAATTTTTGAAAAAAAAAAAATTTAGAGCTTTGGCAAGTAAGAACTCATGAAATTGGCAACGCTTCGCGATGCGTGATGGCTCAAATTGAAGGTAATGGATAGACGAAGCTGGCTTTTTTGATTTCAGCAACCTCTAGTGGATGATTTCAGCGCTCTGATTTTTTTAATTCGAAACTTTTGAAACCGAAATTTCAACTTATGTAGATAACTCGAGAACGGCTGAAGCCAGAAGACTGAATCGCGCGCGCTCCATGGTCCACAGTTGTCCCTATAACATACTAAAAGCCCCTTAGAATCGATAAAGTCATTTTTCGAGATAACTCTGCAAAACTTCTTCCGTAAAGGTAAACAACCGGTTTTTGCGAATTTTCTCGAAAAACTATAATAAAAAGCCCCAAAAAAGGGCCCATCCAGAGCTCGTCGAGGCGAATCGAATGGTACCAAAATCGTCTCGATTGGACCAAGATTTGACCCAGAAATCTTGTGACAAAATTTACGCACCCTAGAACGATCACTACCGTAAATCCTCCAATACAACCACCTCCCCTCCAATAGTGCCCCCGGGGGTAAGAGGTATGTTGTGCCATGTGCCTTTTATGGGCAAAAATATAGTGGTAGGTACATTTATATCGTGTATACACACTACTACTAACCAATAATAGTACGTTTCAGCAACTATTAGCGGTAAATCAACCATTAAATGTGGCAAAAGTGATCAAAATCACCGAAAAATCGGCAATTTTGACAGCGAAACTAGCATTACCATTCCAAATTTTTAGGTTGAAATAATAGAAGCCCCTCCCTCCTCCAATAGTGCCCCCCTCCAATAGTGCCCCCGGATAAGGAGAGGTTGAAAAAATAGTGCCCCGGGGGCACTATTGGAGGATTTACGGTATATCCCTTCTCCTTTTAGGAGGAGAAATCACAAAAATTGCCAAAGCACTTACGGCGCAACGTCAACGAACAGTTAATTTGAAACTGAAAAGTATCTGAAATAATTCTACTGACGCAGTAATCGCAACAATGGTTTTGCTTTTTTGAAAGGGAATTTCAATGAGTCGTCTCTATTTTGTACCCGCTAGTTCTACGCGGATTGCACATTTACACTCGTATGGTGTTTGAAAATGAGATTCAATGCTAGTAAACAAGTGTAGTGTAGTGTAACGTAAACGAGCCATCTTTTCATTGTCCAAATCTGTTCAAACACCCTTCTCTGATCATGCACAAACATATCAGCGACATGGGGGTGCGTTGAGCTCGAACGCAAGTCGACAGTTCCAAGGAGCTATACCTCAGTAGGTGCAAATAGATTGTCGTGCTATTTTGGTGCGGAATTGTCGCATCCTTATTATTTCGGTGCGTTTCTTTTCTTAGCAGTTGGGGTCGCAGGTGACGTTGCACCACTCGCTGAGCAGTTTTGTCTGGCCGTTGAGCTCCAGGTTGACGCTAGAGGCCCTTTTGCAGTAGCTCGTGTACTGCTCGCACACGCGCCAGCTGTCACCAAACGTCTTGTTGGCCAGATTCTTTCCACACGCGCCGGTGTTGCCGCTGCTAGTGGGCTGTGCTGAAAAGGCATCTGCATACTACCACTCTGTTCAATCTAGGCGTTGGTTCACATTGAATCTCCAAGCTCTACATCCAGGGGTGCCATCATGTCACAATTTTGCCAGGAGGGGACTCTGGGTGAATCTTGCTAGTTAGGAGAATTTGCCATAGGAGTGGCGCCCCACCCAAGCTTGTAAGAACCACCAGGTAATGCTCAATCACGTGCTGTGTTGGCATTGTTAACACACGAAGTTGCTTGCTTTGATACACAGGTGCACATAATTGAAGGTTCCAAAGGCACAAAGGAAAGTGTCCAAAAACGCACGTTTGGGCGGCCGTGGCGCGGCGGCCTGACCACCGCAGCGCTCGTCGCACGTCGTCTGGCACCACTCGGCCAGCCGTTTCGTCTGACCATCCTCAGTGAGGGTGACCGCCTCCGCGCATCTGCATGCGTACGAACGGACGAGAATCAAATACAGTGATTCCTCTATTAGAAGCCCGTCTGAATAGGGCTCCTTTGGGTGTAAACAACTGCAGGATGGAACTGCAGAGTGGCAGCGTGTGCAAGTGCGGAAGGTACTAGATGTATAGTGGTCTGGCCTGAGGTCTGACTTCGAATACCCGTTGGGTTCAAGCTCGGGGTGGCTATGCGCTCTCATCTCTACGACTACGACCTTAGGATGTATACCTGTGTGCGTGCTCGGTGCAAAAGGATCCGTAGCGGGGATACTTTCTGATGAGCAGGTCGCCACGACAGTCGGCGGCCTCCTTCTCTAAAGCGAGTTCAGTCAGTGCTCCTTCCTCTGCGCATTAGCTTACGGTAGTTGCGCAATTTAACAAAAAACAACAACAAGGATTGCGTTGTGTAGTCGATTGGCACCGTTTGATACACATCTGGTTGAGGCCAGTTAAACGCGACCGACCCCTGAAGTTGGGGCAGGTGTGGTCGCAGTCCTTGGCGCAGTACTTGGCTGCGTCGCGGTACTCGGACGAGCCGCCGAAACTGTAGGCGCTGCCGCAACCCTCCTCATTCGCAATCTCGGCGCACCTTAATAACACCACCACCTATGCCGTAAATTATTCAGTGATGCCCCCCCACCTCCATCAGTAGCCCTCTCTTATATAGTGCTAGGGGCCTCTCAAAATTTGAAACAATAGTGCCCCATTTCTCCAATTCGTGCCCAAGAGGAGAATTGTCTTTCTATGCACCTCACATGGGCGAAAGAGAGCAGTATTGGGCACAGACAGCTCTACACCCATTAGGTATGAGACGCTTCAGCGAAAAGATGAGCGAACGCACGGCAAAATCGGCAAATTTGACTGCTATGAATTTCTTGCGTCACCAATCAAAATTGTGGTGTTGAAACTGCAGTAGTCCCTCTCCGATAGTGCCCCCCCCCACCCTCCATTAGTGTGCCCTGGGCCCGGTTTCAACACGTTATTGTGCCTTGTTAGCGAAAGGTTCAAACAACAGTACCCCGGGAACACTATTGGGGACTGTACGGTGGCTCCCACGCTACCCAACCGCCTGGGGCAAAGACAGTGTTTGCCCAAGGTACATATGGTACCTGTATTTGTCCCAGATGTTCTTGCAGTTGGTTGTCCTCCAGGGCGCGTGTTTGACGCGGACGCAGCTGTAGGCCTTGTTGATCTCCTTGACGTCCAGCGCGCTGAGGCCGTCCGCCTGACCGATCACTGCGCTCTTCACCAGAGGCGACAGCGTCTCTTGGCCTAAACAAGGGTTGGTTAACGTGGAGTGCGTGCGTGCGTGCGTGCGTGCGTGCGTGCGTGCGTGCGTGCGTGCGTGCGTGCGTGCGTGCGTGCGTGCGTGCGTGCGTGCGTGCGTGCGTGCGTGCGTGCGTGCGTGCGTGCGTGCGTGCGTGCGTGCGTGCGTGCGTGTCGGTGCGTGGTTGCGCGCACCGTTCTTGCTGGAGGCTCGCCTGCCGTAGTGCATGATGGAGCCGTAGTCGTACGTGGTGCGTTGGTTGTTGCTCGTCTCCCGTGTCTGCTTCTTGAACTCTCCTGCGAGGTTATTCTCTCGGGGCGTGGGGGGGGGGGGGTTGAGAACAGAGGGCGGGGGCAGGCGCAGCGCACGTACCCAGTTTGTCGTGTTGGATGTTGGCCGTCCGTACGCGGATGTGCTGGTCGCGATCGTAGCGCGCGTGCTCGTGGAAGAAGCCGAGCGCGTGCATCAGCTCGTGCAGGACCACGCCCTTCACGTAGCACCAGTCCTCGTTCAGCGCCACGTAGTGCTGCGCCGACGCTGCACAGGAGTCACAACCGGTCGTAGGATAAGGACGCGAAATACAACTGTTGTTGCTCGACTATGGCCAACGCTAGGAGGCAGTATTAGGTATCCTACCCACCTCCATGACGACTCCCCGTCTAGAGTCGAAGAATCAGCCAAAGAAATTCGGAGAAATCCATCTGTAATTCCACTGATAAGAAAAGACCTACCGTAAATCCTCAAATACAACCCCCCCCTCCAATAGTGCCCCCCTCCAATAGTGCCCCCGGGTACGGCAAGGTTGAAATAATAGACCCCCCCCTCCAATAGTGCCCCCGGGGGTAAGGGGTATGTTGTGCCATGTGCCTTTTATGGGAAAAAATATAGTGGTAGGTACATTTATAACGTGTATACACACTACTACTAACCAATAATAGTACGTTTCAGCAACTATTAACGGTAAATCAACCATTAAATGTGGCAAAAGTGATCAAAATCACCGAAAAATCGGCAATTTTGACAGCGAAACTAGCATTACCATTCAAAATTTTTAGGTTGAAACAATAGAAGCCCCCCCTCCAATAGTCCCCCCCCCCTCCAATAGTGCCCCCGGGTAAGGAGAGGTTGAAAAAA
>JASAMY010001952.1:0-7500 GCA_030248085.1 Paralinhomoeus sp. GSCO2_6
GTGAGTGAGAGAGTCCTGAAACATGAATAAAACTACTACCAGTAATTGTCTGATTGGTAGTGCTGAAACTGGCTATTCTGATTGGGCTGAAGTTGTTCTGACACAGCTAGGGCCGTAATCTAAGTTGGAAGTTGATCTGACAGGAGTGGAAGTTGTTCCAATGAGACTGGTTACTGGTGCGCATGCGTTGACTAATCTGAGTTCACCAGCCATGTCTTTGATGACCCAGACAGCATAGCTGTTGTACCAAAGTGCAAATTACCAGATCGGTATATTTGAGGCACTTCATGAGGTGGTTTAGCTTTTAGAAGTTGCCCCCACTTTTTGCTGGGAATATTGCCTACATAATTCTATGATTGCTTTGCCATTTTTATAATGCTTGCCCCATTTTTTTCCCTAAAACATAGGGTGGCAGTATAGGTTGTAATGTTGGGAGATGCCCCCCCCCCCACCAAATGCTAAACTGTGGGAGTGCTAGCCACCAAATTCTAACCACAAAATCGGAGATTGGAGTGCTAGAGTAGAAAGTGATAAAGAAGCACTTCCTCCAATTGTGCATGTTGTGTATATTGCAGGGTTATGAGAAAGGATGGTGCCAAGCTTCGCCACATGAGTGCTCATCTTGCGCGCTTTATCCATCTTTTGTACTCTGAAGGCAACAACACTCCAACATTTCCAGAAGTTGCGTTTGTTATGGAGACTTATAAGGATTTGATGCACCACCAGCCATTCTGCAGCATCTGCTCTGATAAACGGAAAATGCCAGTCTGTGCCTTCTCGACTGAAACACGGAGGCTCCATTTCAACATTGAGCACCTGAGGTCAATTCGAGTGTCTATGCAAGACTGCTTTCCAATAGGCTGGCCAAATTATGTGCTTCAAAAACTTTGGGATGTTCTTCTGAGGCATGCCAAGGAGTCACAATCGAAGCCCCAAATCACAGCAGAGCCGATCACCCAGGAACCCAGTGGCAGTCTTGCCATC
Source organism: Paralinhomoeus sp. GSCO2_6 (assembly GCA_030248085.1). NCBI lineage: Eukaryota > Metazoa > Nematoda > Chromadorea > Monhysterida > Linhomoeidae > Paralinhomoeus > Paralinhomoeus sp. GSCO2_6. The sequence goes on from JASAMY010001952.1 coordinate 985, forward strand.
ACACCTGACAGTACCCACTCCACTGATGGATCTGAACAGCGTCAACTTCAAGATCTGATCAAACTGGAAACACCACTGGAAACCCCAGAGGAATGCAGCGCTGATGAAGATGACCTGTGGCGTACAGTTCCCGAACTTGGCAGAATTAATCCTGGAAAACGAGTCAGCAATACATACGAGAACATCACAAGCTCAGTTAGTCTTCCAAGTTGCGGCGAACCACATGGATCTACAGAAAAAGCGATTTCGGAACTCAACATTACAAGATCTGAATTGGTCACTTCAGTGACACCAGAAAAAAATGTGGCATCCAGCAGCGACAACACAGAATCCAGCAGCCACAAGTCAGCACAGAACACTACAACATCTGAATTTGGCACTGCAGTCACAACGGGGAGCAATGTTGTGTCATCCAGCAGCAGACAAAGCCCAGCCCAGAGCACTACAGCATTAGAGTTTGTCACTCCAGTGACAACCGAAAGAAATATGGCATCCAGCAGCCACTCTATGGAGTCAGAGATCACAGAGCCGCAACAATGCACTGTTCTCAATAGCTTCACTGAGAATGAAACATGCATGAACGAAGAAGATTCACCAAAAGCTAGTGAAGGAGTAGAATCCTGGGTGAATGTCAGAACAGCTGAAGTGGACTTTGCTATTGAAGATGAAACTTCGATGGCCGATGTGGATGACCTTGCCAGTCCAACGGAGTCAAATGAACACTTTGAGCTGCGTCTTCCTCCTGATGGGGCGATGTCGCCTCCACACGACGACCCTGACAGCATGGAAGAAGCCCCTTTAATGAGTGCCAACTTTGCTGAGGTGGCGGTTGGGACACTGAATCTGGAGCTTTATTACAAAGCTTTTGCAGTTCAAACCATCTCTCAGGAAGGCGCAGAATTTTCTGTCGCCGCCATCGCTTCAGACGCACTGCCCATCTTGCCACTTAAAATCAAAAAGGTGTGCGATTTTTTCTGGGGGGGGGGGGTTTCTGGGGCTCAAAGTGGGGGACTGGGGGTAGCCGACCTCTTTTTAACTTATACTGGTACTTTTTTGGTCAAAATGGGTATAAATAGGCTCTAAATTGTGTCATTTAGTTGTTTTATGGTTATATAACACATAAAATCACTGAAAAACACCACCATTTACTCTGGAGATCTTACTCATTTAATTCTGGGGGGGGGGGGTCGGGGGGGGGGGGGGTGGGTGGGGAGGGGGGCTGTTTAGTGGGTGTTGGAAAATAGTGGGGTTCCCAAAGTCCCCCAGAGCCCCTCCCCTCAGTTATTCCTCCCCCATTCTGACTAATTTGCGTATCTGACGTATTTTTTTCTTAGTAATTCCATATTATACTTTCAAAACTAGACAAACAACTGTACAATGTACACTGTAGGTACGTAGTTTCTAGAAATGTATATGATGGACCTGTTTTGAACAATTCAGTCTTCCTTGCTGAAGCGCAATACCTCAGGTGTGCAGCTGTCACCGCGAAGATCGTCAACAAAGAAGTCTGTTCGGTTTTGCCTTCGCTCTAGAAAGGTAAAGAAATCAGAGACAATTTCTGCAATGTCAAATCAAATGCAAGACCTTTTCAGGTGTAGATGAAGCCGATGTCAATGTCAAAGTAATCATGAAGACAAAAGGATTTTTGTCAGTCCAAGGTTTTGATCCTGTATCTGTGTTGTGACAACGAGATTTTTTGCTGTTTTTTGCATTCCTGCTATTGCCTACCACTCGTACATTGGTGTACAGTTCAAGCAGACAACGTTGTGCGGTTGCTTTACACTTAGACATGCGCCTATGTTCACCAAGGTGGTACATGTATTTGAGGTTGGACAAGAATCTAAGCATGTTGTCCTGGATTCTGAAGACATTGCGCATATCCGCATTGCGCACATTGTATAACCGTATTTATTACCCTGATGTGCATACCTGTAACTGGGTCTGGCAGAGTGGGGGGGGGGGTAGCTGGCCGATTTTGGGGGAGGGGGTCCCCGGAGCAAAAAGTGGGGGGGGGGTAGCTGGCCATTGTTTGAGTTATAATGGTATTTTTTGGTCTAAAATGGGTATAAAAAGGGTGTAAACAGTGTTATTTAGCTGTTTTATGGTCATATAACACTGAAAAGCACTGAAAAACACCAACAGTTACTCACCTTTATCGTTTTACACATGACGAAAATCCTTTGGGAAAATTCTGGGGGGGGGGTCGGGGGGGAGTTGGGGGGTGGTTGAAAAACTAGTGGGGGGCCCCCAAAGCCCCCCCACCCACCCCCCCCGTTACAGGTATGCTGATGTGTGTTCTGGCATGCTGATTGCTGTATTTTTGTGAATGGTCTAGTTAAAACCCCTCTGCTATAATGACTTTATTGGTCATAGAAGGTAAAGGGGATGCTTGCAAACTGGACTGTTCGATGTACAGGAATTCTGCTGCTGCTGAGTGCTGACTGCACACACACACACACACACACCCATAAAATGATGTCAGGGGAGAATGTCCAATCGCGGGTGGAGGTATAGAATGAGGTATAGTGAGGAATAATAAGCTGAAAGCACCGACGCGAAAAGCCAAATTGAAGAGTTGGGCGGGTGGTATCCAACTGTGTAGAGGTTTGCAGTCTGTATGTACCTACACTTTCGATACGTACACTTGCGTAATCGATGCAGTTTGATGGCACGTTAGCAGCATACCTGTAACTGGGTCTGGCAGAGTGGGGGGGGGGGGGGGTAGCTGGCCGATTTTGGGGGAGGGGGTCTCCGGAGCAAAAAGTGGGGGGGGGGGGGGTAGCTGGCCATTGTTTGAGTTATAATGGTACTTTTTGGTCTAAAATGGGTATAAAAAGGGTGTAAACAGTGTTATTTAGCTGTTTTATGGTCATATAACACTGAAAAGCACTGAAAAACACCAACAGTTACTCACCTTTATCGTTTTACACATGACGAAAATCCTTTGGGAAAATTCTGGGGGGGGGGGGGGGTCGGGGGGGGAGTTGGGGGGGTGGTTGAAAAACTAGTGGGGGGCCCCCCCATCCCCCCCACCACCCCCCCCGGTACAGGGAAGGTTAGCAGAGCGCGGGAGTAATTTCTATCTTCTTTTGGTGTTTTGCCAAAGACAAACTGAACAAGAACTCTTCTTCTCTCGACACTCACTCTTCCCAAAGCCAATGACGCGCCAAGAGAACGGAAGGAGAGGGGCTGTGTTCCATCAACAAGTGTACGGGTGCAGAAATCGACTACAGTGTCCACGGCAGTTCCCCAGTCTGGCACAGCGTCTTACTCACTCACACACGTAACGTGCACGCGCGCGCCACATTGACTACTCGGTCGTCCTCGCGCAAGAAAAAGTCGACGCGAGCCTGTAAATGCAGCGAAATATGGCGGTTGGTGCGTCTCCTTACACAGAGGGGAGTGGTCCCATCTCACTCGTGGTTCTATACATACATCACGGTCGCGTCGCACACCACACGCGCACACACACCACCAGAACAGAACGACAGGACAACACAGCGCACGGTTTGGAATGGATGATTCACAAAACGAAAGGCGCGGCCGACTACGCAATGACTACGGGCGCGTGGGGTCGGGGACGGAGGGAATACACCACCTGTAACCGGTCTGGCACAGAGTGAGGTGAGGGGGCACCTTTTTTGCTCAAAATTGGCAACTACAGTTGGTGTTTCTCAAAAAGAAAATGGAAAGAGATAACTTGGTCTGTCTGGAGATGGGAATGGCACCCCACCACTCCACCCACCCCAGTTACAGGTAAAGACGTCGGGGCGGCCAACGGCTCACTCGCGTACTGCGCTACGTCTTGTTCCGTCCGTGTATGCCACAGTGCGAGCACGGACGAATCCGTGCGTCCCATACGTCGGCTTGATAGACGACCGCGACCGATACTTTACGTGGAGCTCGCTGCCACGGAGGCCGCAGCTATGGCGGTCGCCTGTTGTTTCTCGTCGTCCCGCTGCGTCTTGGCCTCGTCAGCCGCTGCAGCGACCGCTGCTGCAGAGGAGGTCGGTGGCGAGCTCTGCTGCTGCTGGACGATGACGTCGGCGTCGTCGGTGGGGGCCATCTTCTTCTCCTCGCGCTCCTTCTTGAACAGCGTGTACAGGGGCTCGCCCAGGATGGTGCCGATCTCGCCCTGCATGAAGGCCCAGGGCACGGAGCTGCCCACGAGGGGGCACTTCTCGCCCGACGGACAGTAGACGTCGGTGCCCTTGGGACCCTGGGCCATGATGCTCTGCTTGCTGCAGGGAAAGCAGAACTTGTGCGTCGGCACGCTGGGACACTGCACGAAGTGCGTGTCTTCCAGTCGGTTCTGGCACAGGGTGCAGAGCAGGATCCGGGGAGGCTGCTGCTGCTGCTGCTGCTGCTGGAAGGAATAGAGATTGTTGTCAAACAATGGATCGATGTGAGCCTTTTCTGTGCCTCGCTAGGTAGTACCTGGGTGCTTGCCGATGTCTGGGAAGTGTCTGCTTGTGCAGTCTGCCGTCTGGAGTCGGCCTCTGGACTGTTGGTGCTCGTTGGACTGGTTCTGCAGCTGCTCGAGTTGCCTCCCTCTGTCACAGCGGCAACTATAAACGTTTTCCGTTGTAATGGCAACCGACGGCGCAGTCAGTTTTTTCGTAAGATTACACAGTTGTACACCCACGCGACTGTCTGGCGCGTCGCAACAGTGGACACACCTCGTTCTCGCTTGAGTGGATGAGGCTCCGCCATCTTCTCTTCGTGCGCATCGACCACGTGACTCAAGGGTAGAATGCGTTTCCTCATTGGCAGCTGAGCCTGACTGGCGAATATGTTCAGGTTGGGGCGCAGAGACTGCTGAACGCCGCCCAGGGGCAGTGTCACTGATGGCGGTGGAGGCACCATGGTCGTGGCCTGCGTGACGGCCGCTTGGAACCCCGTGCCCAGGAGACCAGCACTGGAGGTGGCCATCTGATTCAGGCGATTGGTAGCGTTCTGCTGGTTCTGGACGAGGTTGCTGAGAGCCTGAATTCGTCAACACCTTTGTGATCCCAGGCCAGCGGATCACCTTCTCATTGAGCAACCTGCAAATCCTCGAACGCGTTTCTGGTCAATCCCAAGCTGGCCAGACGCTGATGAGCTGCCGTTAAGTCCGCAGTTGAGACAGGCATACCGGCCGAGACCGCTCCTAGGCCACCGATGACTGGACCGCGCCCGGAGACCAGGCTCCCGGCTGCAGGACTGTAGTTCCGGGGCGTTGTGAGCAAGTTGGTGTTGTTGTGCAGCGAGTTGTGGTTGCCATCGTTGGCACCGGCTGCAGCTGCCAAGTTGGCGGCCAGGTTGACTCTGGTGCGGACCGGACCAGTAGGGAGCTGCTCCAGATTGTGCTGCTGCACTGGTGACTGGTGCTGAGGTTGTGACACCGCAGTCCGTCCTGGACCGTGAAAACCTTGGCCACATGAAACGAGATCTTTGTATGCACACGTGTTGCGTGCCCCCTTTCGCTTTCCAAACGATCCCCTTGCAAAACAAACATTAAATGGCAAACAGCGGCCATATTGTCCGCAAAGCGTACTTTGGAAATGCGCTTGTTGTGCAAAAGCGCACAAGCACACGGATTCGACAGCAGGCGGGACACGCTAATTATGCAAATTCACGGACAAAATATACTCACTGGAATTGCTCGTGTGGACTCCATGGAACCGTTTCTGCCTCCTGGCCTGCTCGAGCACTTGCTCCACTCTCTCTGCGCCCTCATAATTCACGCAGCCCCGACAGACCAACTCCGAGAAGTCGTGCACTAGGGCCCAGGGGTACCTGCAAGAAGGCCAGCACGTTGCTTGGATTGCATCGAAATGACCGTACACTCGCACCTGCTGAGCTCGCATAGGTAGCACTGCTGTCGCTGCGTCGCCGCCTTGGCCTGATGCGGGGCTCCGTTCATGAGTCCGGCCATGCTCTCTCGGCGCTGCTGGCTCTGAAAACGCATTCCTTCCGCGCGATTGTTGCATCATGACGGCCGACGCGCCCACCGCCACCCGCCTTATCGCTAGGCGCACGCATACCCGCACACGCACGCACGCACGCGGACCCGTTAGCCGAGCGCGACGCGCGGCTCGAGGGCGTCGAGTTCGCGCGATAACCGCCGACGACCCCTTCGCGATGCGCGTGTATGCGTGGACTTTTGCCCTTTTAGTGGAAGCCCCCAAAACGGCCGTGTGTGGCGAGGTTAGGGTCCGCAGGGGAGCGAGCGAGCGAGCCGAGCTCCTCGCCTAAACAACAACCGGAAAACACTCCAAGAGAGCCAGCCGATTAGAGCGGACCGACCGCGGGACCGGACGGACAGACGGGACGCCTCATCTCTCCGCGCACACAGCCAAGCGGCTACGGCACCAGCGGGACTACTCACACACACACATGAATACTATTGCCTACGAGCGCGCACGCGCACCTATAGAACCAGTCTACGTTGCGGCGGGGAGCGGCGCACAGCCACTGCCCTGCCTCCACCCAGCGGCGGCAGGCAGGCAGCAAGCAGCAGCCAGTCTTTTACCT